>BROE01000020.1:11945775-12218275 GCA_036571765.1 Plecoglossus altivelis
AAAATATATATATATATATATATATATATATATACTTTGCATTTGTAGTGGGTAAAAAAGGAACTCCTTAAATCTTACAAAAAGTTCCACTAAAGACCCATGAAGTGGTTCCACATGTGCGTATGACTGTCTATCATGTGTGTGTGCGCATGTGTGTGCGTGCGTGTCTGTGTGTGTGCGGCATGCGCATTACTGCAGGGACAGTGGGCACTCAGTGATGATTTTGAGGAAGTTCCAGGCACACACTGGCCTTGAGCCTGTGGTAGAGGGAGCTTCAATGGGGAAGATTCATCTCTTTGGTAGCAGGAAGTGGGATGGAGAATGCTGAGGCAGAGAATATTCTAGGCTCAGAGAGGAGTATATGTGGGCATGGTTCTAAAGTTTACTGTAACCATTCATTATTTGCTGTGGTGCATCTTTTACCCTAGAATGTGCAGCTGGATTTCAGACAGGGGTTGGTGAAGGGGATAACACAAATAGGGACTGCCAACATTGTAGTTGTGTGGGTTCTGTATGGGCTGTCTAGGCCCACCAGGTCCTTGTCAGTGTGAACAGTGTAGTCCACGGTTTGTCTTTCGCAGTTACTATTGCCCCCAATGGCACTATTCAGCTGGCCAGCCCTGGGTCAGAGGGCTTCCAGGGCCTGCAGACCCTGACCATGACCAACTCTGGCTCAGCTCAGCAGGGCACCACCATCCTTCAGTACGCCCAGACGCCAGACGGACAGCAGATATTAGTGCCCAGCAACCAGGTGGTCGTACAAAGTGAGTAAGAAGGCGTCTATGGTATTAGTAAAAGATGATGCAGCTGATGCCCTCTGAGAAGAGAAGACATGTTGTCTATGGCAGCTGATTCTGTGACTTGGGTTTGTGGGACAGATTTGGAAGGTGTGTCAGGTACAGTTGCAACCTAAAGCTTGTACCATATCACGCCCCTCTCCTTCAGGTGCAGGGGGAGAGATGCAGACATATCAGATTCGCACAGCGCCCACATCTAGCTCCATTCCTCAGACCGTGGTGATGACCTCCCCTGCAGGACTGTCTCAGGGGAAGAGTGACGACCCCTCTATGAAGAGAGAGATCCGCCTGGCAAAGAACAGGTGTGAGGGGCGGGGGTGGGGAGGGGGCTGCTTACATTGCCCTACTGTCTGTTTGGCCGCTCATGCATTCCATATTTAACCAGGATTCTTGTGACTTTGTTCCTGAACAGAAGCTCTAATACTGGGATCACTGGGGCAATCGTCATTAGCAAGCATTTTAGCCAAATGCAAGCTTAATAAGTCTATCATAATCTTATACATCTCCAACAGACAATACAAGCACTGCTTGCGGTACTTTACAAATACCTTATTTTACCCAATTGCTGTGGATGTACCAAGTCAGTGAAGTCAGTTTGCAAGTACAAGTTCCCGACCAAATCTAAGTGTTAGTTACATGTAAGTTACAAGTGTCTGATACACTTAAGCTGAGCATTTCAGAGGACAGGACCAAGAATACAGGAATGAAGGGTAGTTATAGTATGACTTCATGGGAGGGAAGGTGACAATCAACATGGCTTAACAAGTACAGAAAGAAAATGCAGCATTCACGGTGCGGTATAGCTTTGGTGTAGTCTCTACATAGGTCATGTCTATTTCTAGAGGTCCTTTTTTCCTGGTTCACAGTTACCTCTATACACTTCAACTGGTAATATCATGACTTCTGACCTACAATTTAGTGTCATTTTCTAGTTGCATCTTAAAAGAACTGACTTATGGCTATGAAGGCATCAGCAAGCTTTAGCCAACAGCATAATGACAGTTCATCAACGATAGAAGCAACATAATTAGCATATCATATTTCTCCTTCATATCTCATATGTATTTCATGGCATGTTTCTCTCCTGGACATGACCAAAGGTCATGTTTTCATGAGCTAATAAACCAGAGTATAGATCAAACATGGTTTATTATATTCAGAACATTCAAAACAGTTTAAAAGTAATCTAGTAATCGTTATTCATAATCTTGATTATTGTTAATCGATCAGTGGTTAATGACAGACTTTGTTGCTACCGACTGCCTAGCCTTGAAGGCGTACAGAGATCCATGTTGCAGCTTTATGTAGTGCCCTGCAGAATGGAGCAAGATGAGATACAATCCCTGACCCAGAAATTGTTTTGCTTGCCCGTCCAGAGAAGCGGCTCGCGAGTGTCGCAGGAAGAAGAAAGAATACGTCAAGTGTCTGGAAAACAGAGTGGCCGTTCTAGAAAACCAGAACAAAACTCTGATAGAGGAGCTGAAAACATTAAAGGACCTTTACTGTGTCAAAACAGGATAACCTGGCCAGCCATTCACATGAATAGGACTAATACACATAGGGCTTGGAAACGGCTGCAGCTCTACTCACTTGGACAACAGAGGGTTAACCGGGAACACCTTACAATTTGCATTAGATATCCTTGTCTTTAGTTTTTGTGTTTTATACAGTTTTGTTTTAACAAATGTCAAGTGAGCGTTGGCAATGGGAAGCTCCCATTCTATGACAATGATAGTGTGAACGAAGCCTCCCCTCCCTCCTCTTTTTATTGAGCTACTGGAAGAATGACTAATGCTTAACTGTTTATATTTGTGAATATTGTGTGAGCGTGCATAAGGGTTGATATGTAATCACTGACATTCAATTTTGTTCCTTTAGTTTTCTATCAGCTGATTGTCCCATCTTCCGAAGGTTTATGGTAGAAACCTGCTGATTTCCCCCTGCAACATGTAATGCAGATGTTTGACTGTGTTAAAACTATGATGTGATTCAAGTTCATTTTATGGGATCCCTACACGTCTGCACCCTAGTCCCTATGAGGTCAAATGTTACAGTTGCCATTCCTTATTAGTGCAAAGGGATGTAAGGGATATTTGAAAACATTGTGTACAGCCAACTCGGCTGTTACTTGGACAATCTATCAGGGAGAGAGAATGCACAATGTCAGGGTAATATTTATTTTCTATATCTTAAGGCGGCAGGCTGGGGAGGGGGGGGGGGGGGGGGGGGAGGGAGGAGCTCAAAACAAACAAGGGAATACAAAAGCAATTGCTCATACTGTAAGTAATATGAAATAAATATTTTTTCATTCTTTACATATTGAGCCTTAGAGATTACTCACTGTTCAGTGACACTTTGTAATAAACCTTTTAACCTGATACCAGTGGTTTACATGCTGACATTTCTGAGTGTTCTCCCCCATTGGGTCACAGCAACAATACAATGCTTAGCCGAGAGCATTCTGTCAAGGCTTACAAGACCATTTAGTAGAGTTTGTGCAGTTTATACTTGTGCAAAAAAAGATAAAGGCATGTTTACTTGATGGCATACCCTAAAATATGTGGCCTGATCATCGAGGTGACCTGTGGAGCTTCAATGTGCTTCAGTTTGAGCTTGGAGAAGCCAGCGTTCTCCAAATCCTTCCACGTTGCCCTGGTAACAACACATCCATCCCCCAGATAGTACCACACAGGCTGCAGCACGTGCTGGAAGAAATATGTCCATGTGGCGGGATCTGAAACAACATGCTCCAGAAAGTACAAGGCACCCCCCTGTTGATCAAAACAACTCATTAGAAGTTACATCTGCGGCTTCGTCTTAGCAACAGCTTCTCACAAATAATGCACTCGCTGAATTGAAACCAGGAGTAGCTAAATGCTGTTTGGTGAGTAATACTAAGTGTCATTGTATAGAGTGAGTGTCAATAGGTTCATAAGGATAAATATATGTAGATTTTAATCTCGTTTGAGGAGGTGTCAGTGTGTCTAGGATTTTACCGGTAAATGCCATGTAAATGCTCTAAGCTTTTGAGCTTATCTAAAAATACATTAGGCTTAAGTACCACCAGTTTAACTTTTAACACAAGGGCAGGACCAGGCGTTCCCAAGACGACGAGTCATAGCTGAGGTTCTCACGCTTTCCAGTAATTTACAGTTGTTGTCTCATCACCGTCATTTGTGAAGTTAAACATTTATATCTGTTATGTTGTCTAGGCTACAACTTACGGTTTTAAGAATCCGCTTTGCCTCTGCGAGGACACGTGGAACGTTGTTGACAGAGCACAGCACCAAAGTACAAACAACCACGTCCACCGACTCATCATTCATACTACGAAGGTCTTCCCCAGAAGAAACAACAAATTGCTCATATGTCAGATGCGTGTTAGTATCCATACTCATTTGAAGGTACTTTTTGAAATGCAGGTTAGGGTCGGTGCAAATGACCGTGCAACCGTATGGATAGAACTGGAAGTTGGCTCCGCTTCCACAACCTATTTCCAAGAGGCGAAGTGTACCATCCTTCGTATTTGCAAAAGTGTTCAAGTTTCTAAAAAGATCCCTCTTATTTTCATGCATTTTGTCGTTGTATGAAAAAGTGATATTATAAGCAAGTAATGGAAACAAACGCTTGTAAATGCCATATATTCCCACTTTCTCCATAAACAAAAGAGGCAAACACATTATCCAGCAAACGATCTTACAGAAACTCATAAAATATCTCATTTTCCAGAAAACCTTGGTCTGAACTCATGCTGGTCGGGGTTGTTCGGATTCATCTGCAACCTGCAAGACTAAGACACGCCCACCAATAGCCAATTGGTCGATTTTCATGCCAAATTCAAACGGGTGTGGGACGGTCTGCCCTCTGTAGACATTGAGCCATCCTGCCCGACAAGTTATATGACAGCATTTTATCTTGCCTCACGGTGGCACCATTGTATTCCAAACAAAGTATGGAGCAGTCACAAAATATGTAGGTCTTCAAAGTCTGTCTCTTTGACTCTGGCCCACAAACCCCCTCATGAATCACACAAAACATGTGGCGATAAAGATGACATTTTAATTGTCACGTTACTTTAAATGCAATGTGTTGTGAGATCACGTGTAATTAAGTTCAAAGAGTTGCTTTTTCAAATTAAGTGATTATTACTTCACTGTAGCATCCATCCGCTCAAGGTTCAACAAACTACATTTAGAATCATTTGAGCTTTTCTAAAAACATCTTAACATCTTAACACAATATGCATGCACTTTAAAAGCTGGAATTTATAGTCCCTTGAAACTAGTACAGAATATTAGTAGGCCCCTACCTAACTTCCAAAGTACCATTATGGTACGAATGGAAGGTGCAGGTACTAATAGACTTCCTCCAAGTGCAATAATTCTGTCAAGTGCTGGGGTCAACAGCACCTGGGGCACAGCTATTTTTCAATGTAGTCTTTCATTTAACACCACTGTGGACCAACCAACTAAAATTGTGTCTCTCTGCCAATAATTAAGGACTGAATGTGTTACTTGTAAATGTTCGGAGATAAAGCAGTCCTATTTTACAACATAGCCCATAATATGTGGCTTGATCAGAAATACCACAGGAGCTTCAATGTGCCTCAGGTTGAGCTCAGAGAAGCCAGCAGCCTCAAGATTCTTCCACGTAGCTCTTGTAAGTTGACATCCATCTCCAAAGTAGTACCACAGGGGCTGCAGCACGTGCTGGAAGAAGTATGTCCAGGAAGAGGGGTCTGAGATGACATGCTCTAGGAAGTACAGGGCACCACCCTGGTCAAACAATGAAAAGGATCATTTTATAAAAAGAGGACATTTCTGATTTAAAAAAAGCATGTTTATGATGTAAGTGTAACATATGTAACTTGCACATTGATTAAGTATGTGTAAATAATGCTTAACTGGAGGAATATGACACTTCGATATACTGTATATTTGATTATAGAAACTGTTATGACTACATATGTGTATACCTCTCCCTACTCCATCTTGGACTTAAATGACTTATAAGTAACATGTAATGCACACTATTATACATAAGATTACTTTTATTACACTTAGTTTATCGTTATATTTTTAATGCATTTATTGAAATGCATATTTCACTGACATGCCATAGATTAGAATGTTGCATGTCAATGCAATACTTAAGTAACGCATTTGCAACAGTAAAACTATTTATAGGGGAGTGTATCTTTTTTCTGTATAGATTATTTGAATTGAAGGCCATGGTTGAGTGCTGATCATGGAAGGTCCTGCATACATATCTGTTTATAACTTTATTTTAGGCTATTCTTTAGATATCACATGTCAAACTACTGTAGGCTACATCGAGTTGTGTAAGCAAATATCTTAGTGTGTACACGCGAGTGTAGACTGTCAGTTACACAAAAACGGGGCTGGTGATATCCGTGCCTAGACTTCAATAACTTCTTAATGACAATTCAGTTCATGCTGAAGTTCAGCCTATTGCATTTTTGAAAATGAAAAATATTTACTACACTCTATTTATCTTTAATGTGCAGCCTAGATCATTTTAAGAGGCTATTGGGGCGCTGTTGTGCCAACCAGAGGATGGCAGCTGGAAAGACTAATCCAACGTTGGCAGTTAATAGATGTTATCCACATTTCGGCTTTTCGCTTCATGTAGCGTAACTCACAGGCCTCAGTATGCGATACACCTCTTGGAGAGTGCGTGGTACGTTGTTAACGGAGCAGAGGACAAGCGTGCAGACTACCACGTCCACAGATCCGTCTTCAACCACCCCCATATCTTCACCGGAAGCCACGACGAACCTATGAAATGTTAGGTGATCGTTTTCTTCCATACTTTTGTCCAAATATTTTTGGAAGTGAGGGTTGGGGTCTGTGCAAGTCACATTGCAGGCAGGGGGATAGAACTGGAAATTTGCTCCGCAGCCACAGCCGATCTCCAAAATACGGAGAGGACGCTCGAGTTTGAACTGCAGAAGTGTGCTGAAAAGGTCCTTTTTCTTATCATGCATTACCTTGTTGTAATTCAGGGTTATCTTGGAAAGGAGAATCGGGAAAATGCGCTTATAGATGCTGTACACGCCCAGTACCTCCATTAGCTGAAGGGGCAACGTAACAACCGTGAAAAAAAGCGTCAATAAATTCATACAGAGGCCCATTTTCGATGTTCTTTGAGTCGTGATTATGTATAGCCAGTCTGAAGTTCAGGGAAGTAAGTGTGACCTATCGATACAGTCTCACTGACGTTGGTGAGTGGGCGTCATGCAAGCTCTGTGAACTGCCCAATCGTGGATTCGTACGTAATGCTATGTCAACTTTTTATTTGGTTCATTATCTCAGATCACCTGTTGATGTCGCGATTTAACCTTCTTACCATGCAATTCAAAACATATGATCTATTGTTTTACACATAAACAAACGAGCTGTGCGTGAAAACAAAAACCTGTTATAACTAAGCCATAAAAATGGCTTCCATGGACGCTTATCCTATTAAACCTGGAAATTAATTTATTCTGTCAACTCTTTTAGGTAACATATAGGATGAATTGTACGTTCTTCATACATCTTATAACTGCACAGTAAACTCACAAGCGTTTAGGATCACCTAAAGACGACAATTTTCTTGGTTGACATGTAAGCTTCTAGAAGAATGTATATTACATCCCACTTGTTATTTTGGGGGTATTTATGCAAGGATCAAAGGCTAAAGAATCAGCTGTCTAGAAATCATTTTTTAGATGATTTAGATCATTAAGGTTGAGAGTCGAAAAACTGAAATAAATGTACAGTTTACATGTCACAAGCTGATTATGGATACTTTGACTTTCATTGTGATCATAGATAAGACACTGAATGTCTGGAGTTAATGTTCAAACCATTTGGAGAAAAAAACACCTGGAGTAAAGTTTGGTTGCAGTTCTCTGACATTCCACTAGACAGAGACATTTTTGGGTCACAGATAACTTCAACTGCAGTTTCAGATTGGGCCTACAACTTCATGAACATCCATAATGCTGTAGACAGAACATGAACACGTTTTTGTGTGTGTGCTAAATTCCAAATGGTCTTTTTGCCCTTTAACAATTTCAAACTGTTACAGAGAGAAGAATTCTCATCATGCCGTATACACAGAGCTGACGGATCTCAGGGAAGTTTCTTACTTGCACATGAAGCAAGGAGACAAGTCGTCATCGTCTTACAAAGTTGTCTGACGTCTTGTCTCCAAGCTCCATCATTTATACTCTCGCAAACACAGTTCTCAATAGTCATTGGTTAATTTACAGACATGCACTTGTCCCATGTCTGTTTTGTGACTGTGATTAGTCAGTGACACATGCTCATCTTCCCCCAGGGTAGCAAGACTCTCTTGGAGGGGGCTGACTTTCTGTAGGCCAGGATTGCTCAACACACTCTCATTTTGTACACAATAAAAGGTTATATCTTTGATTTCTTTGACAATTATAAACTTTGGGACATCACACTTGATCGTGATTTGAACTTGTATATATACGACTGTGAGATATCCTTAGTTCCTGTGTTGAAATGCATGAATCATGTGTTTTGAGTCACCTGGACCTCAGTTCCATGTATCTGTGTCGACCTGCTGGTTTGGACATCTCACAATTGTATCAATATAGATCAAATATGCAACCTGCTTCACACTGTAACTGGAGAGCATCTGACTGTTTGTCCAGACTATAGATATAAAACTATTAAAAACTAAAAAAAATACTTAACGTCTGTGATAGAATGTGGTATCTAAGAAGCTCTTTTGTCTGTGATACTTTCAAGGTGCTGTTAACATGGCAGTGCACTTCAGCACGTCCACTGAACTGCCTTAGTTTGCAGAGGTTTGAATGCATTTAGGTGATTAATAGTATTCTACTGTTAATGTAAATTCTGTTGACATAGGATGTGCTGAATAGAATATATAGTAGTTGTACTATAATGATATTTGATGTCACATCCTCAAATAGTATTTTTATATAGACCACATTTGGACTTCTTTCCCCTTGTTTTGTGAGGACTTTTTGTGAGATTCCGAACAATGTTATTATTGAGTTGAGTTTCAAGTGCAACTCAGGAGGCCCTTTTCAATAGTAGTGTCATCACCTTAAGTGGAAATGAATCCTATCATATGATTTGATATCTAAAGCAGGGATTTATTACAGAGGACGAGAGAAAGGTAAGTAAAGTTAATTTCCCACAATATTTAGACCAGAAAAATTATGTCATCAGATGTCGGCTCTGCCATCTTTTTTAGAAAACTATCCTGCCATACCTATTTCTGAAAGTAAAAGTAATGTCTTAACATGATTCTATAAGGCGTGCCATAAACTGCTTGTTACTTATCTGCGTTGCATTTGTGTAATCATTTTGCTTACGATGCTGCGGTCTCTATTGAAACTAAAGGCATTTACCGACACTCCCTAACAATTTGCTGAGAGTCATCAATTATGCAGGGTAGCCGCACGCACTGGGAAGGAAGATAGCAGCAACAATATGGCGACAGCCGCAGTTTCTCCCGAATCTTTTCGACATCTGCAGTTCAGTGACTATACGCTGGATTTCTGTTAATGCGGAAAAAGTAAGTAGACATTCTGTTCTCTTGTCCGGTCGGGTTTTGTCGGGAGATGCATCATGCTCCTAGCCTGTCTACAGTCTGCATATCACTGCCGCAGAGCAGTTCCCCTCTCAGCATCTTTTCCTCGCGTTTGTGTAGGGCTCCATGCCAATACTTTGGCAAAAATGCATGTGAAACTTTAATTAGAAGTGTGCATGAATGTTTATACTTAAAAAAGATGCTCGGATAATGCGGATGTGACGGGAATGAAAAAGCAGGTAAATCGGGGTGTTGGCCTGCCTCAGGACAGAATGACATTTCAATGTGTCCAAATGGGAAACATACGCATACGAGTGGATAGAGAAGTGCAGTCACGTCAAACTTCAGTGCATGTTGGCAGTACCGCCAGTAACCTACAATACACACATACCAATAGGCCTGTCATAGTCAACTACTCTTTTTTACATTGTTGTTTATTCCATCCTGTAAAAATCATGTGAATTGTTTTGCCCCCCCATCCCCCCCTCCACCCCCCTCCACCCCTTCACCATCCTCCCGCACTGGGCATGCATGCAGGCTCCCCTCCCCTCGTTAGACTTACTTGAGACTGTATTGCGTGAGATAGGTGCGACTCAGTTTTGGCAGTTCATAGGGGGCGGCGGCATTCCCTTATTGTCTTTTGTTGCAGCACATTTTCCAAAAATATGTTAATAGAACTGATCCCGGTGCTGTTATATCCCATACATTTTAATGCTGCTAGTTATGTCGCTTAGGCAGTCTCCGCGGGTGTGGTATGTCGTAGCCTATATTTGTAAAATCTTAACTAAAACATTGTCAAACAATGAGGCTATATTTATAATAGTCTGCACATTGCGAACATGCTTCGATGGTACAGTGTTCAGACTAGGTTTCTCTCCATTTCTTTCCCCCACTTTAAGTGTTTTCAAACGGTATATTGCGTCCAAAAGCTCAAGGCTCCTCTTGGCTTTACTGCAGTATTTTAAAAAGGCTCTGGCCCACAAGCGGTCAAGGCGCGTGTGTAAACAGTGGATTAGTCTACATCGAGGTGCCTAAGTCAGATGACGACAAACTTGAGACATTTAAGATGATTATAGCTGAGTTCTTCGGAAAACATTTGCCTGCTCTTACATGTAATAATTCGTTTTCTGACATAGTTGGTCTGAGGGGCTTATTGTTAGCCTATATTGTAAGATACCATACATTAAACTTGTTGGATTCACTTTTTTATGATAGCGCATTTTGGACTCCCCCACAGGCTACGTGACATAGGCTACGTTTAATGCATTTTTGTTAGGCAAAAGACACATCACTTGTGGGCAAGTCATGCCACGTCAATGGTTGCGCTTTATTGCCTTATTGAGTAGCCTATAGCTAATAAGTTAATTAGGCAAGCCATTTCATGATGGATCCAGTTTGTCCTTTATATTATAGTGGCCAATAGGCCAATTAGATAGGCCTAACAAGGGCAATACTAAGAAGGCCTACATTACGCTAGGGCTTGACACATGTTAGCCATGCTAGCTTCCCCCCCTCTCCCCCGGCCGGCCCGTTTGACTCTGATCCAGTTGCGTTTCTCTTGTCGATCGATCTACTCCGCCCCTCATTCTCAGACAGGACTGTCTCCACTATGTCCGATGCTCGATGTTTTAACGTCCTTCATGAACATATGAATTAGCCTGTAGCGAGAAACATTTGGGTTGTGTCTCTATGAATCGGACAGAAAAACGGCTTGTCTATTTTCCGACGCAGAGGACAAACCAGACTAGAGGATTTCAGCACTTGCTTTGAGTCTGCATCAGTATGGTGCTGAAACGGACAGCGCCGCCGTGATCGAATGGGAGTTCACGCTGCTTCTTCGAGAACCCGCTGGAGTTTTTCATCATACCAGCCGTCTGATTCCGTCTCAATAACGAATCATCACAAGGCGGACATATGCGTTGTCTGTAGGCTATATATAAATGGATCTTTCCAAAAATCTGGTAAATTTAAAATCTTATTTCTGACCAATTCATGACACATCACCTGCTCTGCGATTAAAAGGGCACGTGAGTAGCCTTGAGTTTTTAAATGATTTTGCATCACAAGTTCTGTCTTGGAATGTGAATGCTTGACTAATACCGTTTGTTTCACGTTGACATTGCCGTCTTTGATCATCTATTTTTTACAACATTTTGTCGCTGAATAAATACACTGCCTTAATAAAAGCCGTGGGCTGCACAGTCATTTCGTACTGAAACATACGTACCAAATGATGAGCCTTACCAAGTTAGGTAGGCTTCGGCCCATATGCGAAGTACTGTTTTGCATCGTTATTTGTGAATCACCTTGAGCGGAGATCAATTGATGTAGCATTGTGGAAGGAGACTTAGAGGTTGCACCCAGGTCGGGTTACTTGAAACGCAATTTCATTTCTTTGTGGTAGATAATCTCTGTTTACGGTTAAGTTGAAGTGAGGAGTCATGTAAGAATCTCCCCTCAACATGTGGCCTCTGCCTGTTTATAATTCTGTTAACATCAATTTGCGGTGATCATCGGCCTCCTATTGATTTTACCAGCGCACTATGCTGTGGCAAATTTGGTTTCAAAATGTAGCCTAACCAAGGCTATCAATAATCGATTGTTGGAAGAAGTGAGTTGCCCCTGTCATCGATGTACAGGCATCCCAATCCAAAAATTAGATCTCCAACGGTGTTACCGCTAGCAAGTGTGTTTAAGAAGTACCCTATAAAGACGACTAAACATGCTGAAGCAGAGGACATACTGACAGGATTACAGTTGGATGGTTAGGTTTTGTCTCCACCCATTCCCAACTGGACACTAAAGCAACACTAACTTTGATGAAATACTAAATAGCCTCACACTGATTCACTTATAGCCTGGGTCTCTAAGATGCCTCTTTTGTTTTTTTAACTCAGAAATAACATATAACGATATCCTGATGCTGTACATGTTACCATGTAGTTGACAGTGGGTTAAGTTTCTTTTGAGAATAATGGAATATGTGCACTGTAGTGGTGTTCACTGTTTTAATCGCAGGGGTATGTTGATTTTTAGAATCAGCTATGGTGGTCTGTACAGGGTAACATTACTGACATAGAAACAGTATCACATTCTTTCAAAGATAATGGGTACCAAGAGAACATTCTTCTTGATAAAGCATGTTTGGTTTTGAGTTTTCTGAGAAAGAGAGAGAGAGAGAGAGAGAGAGAGAGAGAGAGAGAGAGAAAGTAAAAAAGAATTGAAGTATGGAGGAACATTATTAGGTGCAAAGTCCAGAGACAGACCCTAGTGAGCTTCCCCTTCTCCCAGCCCAGGCCAGCTGAGAGAAGGGGAGCCATCCTGGCCATGCCTGTAAGACGTGGGGAGCGCAGGAGCAGCAGGTTGAGCTGACCCCCATCCCCTCCGCGTGCTGCTGCTGCTGGGTTCACCAAGGTCATCTCCACACCAGCCAGTGTGGGGCACTGTCGCGAAGGAAGCATTACTGCTATGTGTGTGATTTCTTTGTGTGAGTAGAAAGAGAAGGAGATAGAGAGAGAGGGATGGAAGGAGGGAGTGAGGAAGAGGAAGAGAACGATAGAAGGACAGAGGAAAAACGGAGAAAATGTTTGTGTCTTGCTCAGGTTCCAAAAGGTTGCACCCCCTGTTTGGGTGCCCTGCTTTCTCTGTGACAGAGCCAGAACATTCCATGGCTCCCTGGCTCAGGGAGACACTGCTACAGAGGACGAACCCAGCAACCAGCTTGTCTGATAGCTATGAAATTTGAAACTGTCGTGAGAGCCATCCTGTACAATATACTTATATCATCTCCCTTTTAGAGTTCAACTGAAAGTGGGGATCTGTATATTGTTTATAACCTATGCATTTCATTGCATTGCGAGTCATGTAATTGGACAATAATGTATACGGCCATTTATGGGGTTTTTTGGACGGGTATGAACTGTTTACATCAAGTCTCTTGCTGTAATCCCTATTAAAAGTAGCATTGGTGTGTTTGTCTCCATGTCCCTATTTGACCTGTCCCTTCTGTCACCCCACCTCTCGTCCTACCAGGTCCGGATGTCCGGGATGGAACACAAATAAAGAAAACGTAGCTGCAGGATGAAAACATGGCTGCGCCCCTTATTGCACCCCCAGGACCTGACAGCTTCAAGAAGTTCAAGCCCGAATCGCTCGCTAACATCGAGAAGCGCATCCAAGAGGCGAAGAACAAGAAGCCCAAGCCCAAGTCGGACAGCAGTCACCGTGACGATGATGAGGACAACAAGCTTAAGCCCAACAGTGACCTGGAGGCAGGGAAGAGCGTGCCCTTCATTTATGGGGACGTTCCCAAAGGAATGTTGGCGATACCACTGGAAGATTTGGACCCCTACTATTTGAATGAGAAAGTGAGTTGCCATTTGCCACACATCCTATAAGGCTCTTCAAGACAAACCTAACCCCCTCCAACAGCTTCCCCTGGAACGCGGTCTGTATGGTACACGTTCAAAGTGACAGGTTTCTGAACCCAGATTCAGAAAGAGGGAGCTTCACTGTCATTTAGAAAATGGAGGTTACACAATGGTGTTACACAATGAAGTTGCTATGGCGGTAGGGCTGTGGCATCGAGTCAACAGTAAAAGCGACCTTGAGGTGTGACCCTGCTTTTCCATACTTCAAAAGAGAAGACTAGAGTTTGAGTACCTACAGTATCAGTATGTAGAGTCCTATCCAACTAACAGAGTCATCATATATGCTCCTAGCAGCTTGTTAGTCCTCATTTAGACTGGTGTAGAATGAAAGATGCCTCATTGCAGAGGCCTCCGTAAGACCACAGGGGGGAATGTAGAGTGCAGGCCTCAGTAAGAATGCTGCCTATGTGGTCTTCTGTACTGCTGATTGATGCTCTGTGTTGATGCACTTACTGTAAATTTGTTGGATGCTGGCAGGAGAAAAGGAGAACAGGCATCTCTAAATATGGGCTATCAGTGCTATTGCTAAGTGAATTCTCACACAAGGACGATCATTCTGATCGGATCACAAGAAAAGCAGGCAGGGTTAATGTATGTGTGTGACAGGGAGACTTAGAGATATTGCCTGTTGGTAGATATGTGACTGTGTATGTATCCAGTCAGTGTGTGCATAGCTGTCTTGACTGAGTCATGTTTGGCTGTTCAGCTCTCCCCTTCGTTCCCCAGCATGTAGTGTTGGAGTGACCGTTATGCAGCTTGCCTGCTGGTGTCAGTAGAGTCGACTCTGCGGCTGTTTTGGTCTTTATGCGATTGGGTTGGTTTTTTTGCATGACTTTCTCAGTTTTCTTCTAAATGTGTCAAACTGTCTGGTGTTTTGAACGTGGTTACATGGCCCAGAGTGCAGCATAGTGTGTGTTTGTCATCTCTAACTGTGTAGGGGCAGCAGATAGACAAGAGAGGGATGTCACCATCAACTGGGGGTTTTCAAAAGCAAAGAATTAACCAGTCTGTGATAATGGTGGGTTCTAATATGCAGGAATATGCTAGCAAAATATGTTCTTGAAATAGAATATAAAAATGTTGAGACAGGTAGATTGAATATCACTTGACATGCTGGAAGATAAGCCTTGCTACATACTGTTAGTGTAGCTCTGACACACCCATGGTCAAAACATCACGGCTTGCAATAGTTATGGACAAAGTGAATCCTGACACGCACAATCCCAGCCACACAGTTCACATACACGCACAGCACAAGTACACCAGTACACATACTAACACAAAACCATCACTTAACTCTCATGTGCTTAGTTCTCACACTCGCATTCACACAAACAGTCCCTCGCGTTCAACTCCCACCATGCAAGGCAACCTCGCTGAGACTCACAGATGCGCACGCAGCTGACAGACACCGGGGTTATCAAGTGAGTGGGGCCTCTTGTGATGTATCGATCCACATCCCCTCTGCTGGCCCCACCCCTCCCCTCTCCCTCCTCTGTCTCCAGCCCTCCATGCTTACCTCTGTCCTCCTGTCTCTAATATCCTCCCTCGTCTCTCTCCTCCCTGTCCTTGAATGGGATGGAAGACTCATTTTTCACAGGATGCTCTGGGTTCTCCTCACACGCCCCCCCCCCTGCCCCCTCACACTCTAGTCTGCAGCAGTGACCTGGCCTCCCTAAGGTGTGGACGAGTATGTGTGCTATGCCATGTGTGTGTGTGTGTGTCAGTGTATGTGGTGGTGGTGGGGGGGGGGCAACCCTTAGCTCTGTCAAGGCCTATCACCCAGACACCAGTTGTGTCATCATGTACAGGGGCTGTGTGGACAGCAGAGGGCCTCTCATCACCCTGGCAGCACCAAACACAGACACCAACACACATATACACACCAACAGTCCCAGTGGGCCCCTTGGTCATTCTGAGGATTTTACTACTATTCACTTGTTCCACCCCCTGTAGATGCCTTCACCTTTACGACACCCAAGGGGAGGTCCAACATGAATATTCAGATACAGCTTCCATCCTCTCTGTGTGTCTCACCTCTCCCAAGTTAGTCCTCTCCTCTAGTCGACCGCTAACCCCGCCATCCCTTCCTGATCCTTTGTCGTGTGTGTGCATCTTTGCTTGCATGTGTGTCTGTCTTGTGCCTGTGTGTGTGTGTGTGTTGTCAGCTGCAGTGAAACCTGATCGCAGCACTCGTGCATCAAAGGGGGGAAGAGCAAGGGGGAGTGGAGTAGAGGAGGCGAGGAGGAGAAGTGCAGCGTTGCAGTTCCTGTTTTCCCCTGTGATAGAAACGGAGAGAAAGAAAGAGAGAGCCGAAGCGAGGGAGGACTGCCCGGACATTTCAAATGTCTTGAGTGATTAAGCAAGGAGAGCAGCTCCAGGGCTCATGCAGGCAGGGCGGTGCGGTGGGCCGGAGGATGGGGGGCTGGAAAGCAAAGGATTGAACTGGCGTAAGTGCTGGTGCAGGGATGGGCCTGTGCTGTTGTGCTTCTCATTCCAGACAACATGCTGGCCTGGAGGTTTTATAAAATTGTGAAGCTTAGGATCTATAGCGCGTATGGAATCGTGGGTTCTATTTCTTCTTTATGGTGTAAGTAACTGCAGTGTCTCTTGCAGTGACAGGCTGCCTCCCCCTTAGTAAGTGAGCAGTAGACCAGCCTTCCTCCCCGTCTGACGCGGATCACAGAGAGGTGCTGGAGACAGACAGAGGTTCAGCATGAATGAGTGGAGCTTGCATACTCTCTCTCTGCCCCCTCCCATCCTCTCTTTGTCTCTCTCTCGCTGCCCCCCCTCCTCTCTCTCTCTCTCTCTCTCTCTCTCTCTCTCGGTGCCCCCCCTCCTCTCTTCATCTCCACCCCTCTGTCTCTGCCCTCCCCCCTCTTCTCTCCCCCCTTCCATTCTCTCTCCTGGGTGTAGTAAATTAGAGCGAGGCCCAGGCTTTAGTGCTCTGTCTGAGTCCTTAGTGTCTGATGACACAGCATCCTCCTGTACTGGGCTGAAGGAGGGTGGGAGGGAGGGAGGAGAGGTGCAGGGAAGGAGGGAGGTGTGCCTCAGTGCAGCTGGGCTGAATGTTGTAGTGAGGGAGGGGGGTCACATACGTTTGTAAAGAGGAGGTTGGGTGGGGTGGGGTGGGGTGGTGGGGCGTGTAGCTGTAATGAATTCTGTGCATTGTGCATGCCATAGCAAGAAAAGGGTTGCAAAACTCCTCAAGCTTAAAAAGGGAGAGCCATTTTGAGAAGCTTCTCATTCAGAAGGATAATATGTCGCAGTCTTTGTTCATGTCCACTCAGAAAGCTGTCAGGTTGTGGTATGGAATATTATGTTCTTGCCGAGTATGCGTCTGTCTGTGAAGGTCACTGCTCTCCCAGGATGTATGTGATATGGGAAGTGAATCCTCGGTCTATATGTACAGTGAAGTGTATACGCAAGGTCTGGTTCTGGCAATCGGACATCCACAAGCAGACCCCCCTTTCCATCAATGACCTACTCTCTATTGTTTCCCAGCTTGGCTTAGTCTCGTATATTTCTGTCCCTCCTCCCCATCTCTCCCTCTCTCTCTCTCTTTGCTGCATGCCTGCCCATCCCTCCTCCTTCCGTTCACCCATCCATCTCAGGTTTGGCTCTCTCCCCTCTGCAGCTCTCTGGCTTTCTGCATCCCCCCCTTCCCCCTCTCTCTTCCCCTGCATGTCCACATCCCTCTCTCTCCTCCTCCTCTCCTTCCTCCAGTCTACCTTCCACTCTCGCTCTCTTTGCGCTTGTCCACTGTATGTTCCCCTCTAGATCCTTCTCACTCTCTGCTCCACCATAACCCTCTTTCTCTCTCCTTCTCTCTCTCTTTCTCGCTCGACACACACACACACACACACACACACACACACACACACACACACACACACACACACACTCCCTAGTCATCTTTGCAGCTGATTCTAGCTCCTCACCCCTGTATGTGGTCTTCTCTATCGAGGACTATGACATTTTCAGGAGTGTTGCAGCAAATCAGTCGTACTTTTCCATTGAAACTTTTCCATTTGTTCAGCCTTGTATTGATTGTATCCATTCATGTGTGTGTGGGTACAGTATGCACAAGCGTGAGTGAATACATTTGTGCGGCTAAACTGCTGTGTGCACAGTAAATGGCCCACTCTGTGGGATTGTGTGTGTTCACGCATGTGAAGTGTGTGTTTGATCGTCCTAGGGAGGGGGCCAGTACGCTCCAGCACAAGGTGGTCGATATGTTAGTCCTGTTAGAGTGTGTCTGGGAAACAGTTGTACTGGATGGAGGGTTCCAGGACTTGTCAGACACTACACAGCCCTTACAGTCGCCTGCCATACTGCCACACAGAAGGAGACAGTCTCTCCATCAAGTAGCAAATGAATTAGCTGGATTGAATGATTTACAACTGCATGCATACCATGTATACGTATCGGAATGCAAATTGTATATTGTGTCGTGTGTATGATTGTGTGCTTGCTCATCAACAAGAAGCAGCAGTTGGAAGCAACCCAATGACTTGATAAGGAACTTCCACATTCTGTTCCTAAAATGTAAAGCTACTGTGAAGGGGTCACACAGGGCAGGAGTAGTTCAACAGTAACACACATGCAGGCCTTGGGACTGTGGCCATGCTAATAAGACCACTGCCATGTACTGAACACCAAGGTCATTTATGTGTCTGCTTTGTGAAAGCCACACCTAACCTCCTCTCATTCACCTGCCCCTTAAGCAACTTCAACACACTAGCTTAGTTCATATTCCATCCACTTCGTTATCTCCATGTAATATTATTTTAATTGCGGTTTCCTTCGGTGCCGGCTCAGATGGCGTTAGAGAGTGCGTGGACAGGAAGAGCCAGGACGAAGAGGGAACAGTCTTCTAATGCAGAGAATACATTCTGTCTTTCCCCAGACTGCTCATGCTATTTTTAATCTAATTAGATTTCAGGACACCTCTTGTCTCAGGACGCGTCTTGTCGGCAGTTTTCTCAAGTGTTCCCCTTGCCCAGATGCCACAAGCTGACGGTGTGTGTGTGTGTGTGTTCTTCGTGGTCATCTGCAGACAGTAGCATATGTAATGACAGACCAGGTGGAATTCAGATGGCCTCCTAAACATGACGATTCCATCCATGTACACGTCATTGTGCATATTAGACTGTCTCCTTTATGAAACTGTCATATGTTCTAGAGGTTGGTTCTGTGCTGAAAGATCATCTAGGTTGAGTTTCATTCACTCTTTGTAGGCCGACATTATTACACAGACTCACGTGAATGCAGAGGTGACATAACCTGACCATATCACGGTGTCAACCTTACATACAGACACACACAAACACACACACACACACAGTGCACAGAAAGGCCTAACCAGACTGGCCAGCACCACTTGGCCCAGTCCTGTTTATAGGGTGGGGAGTGGTTGTGGAGAGACTGGAGTCAGCAGATCTGGCCCTGATCGATGTCAGCATTTGCAGTTCTGTTCCAGTAAGAGCTTTAAGCTAAAGAGGAAGAGGCCCATTTGGCTCCAGAGGAGAGAGCTTCTCTCTGTCCCAGCGTCTGTCTCCTGCACTCCAGTGGCAGCTTGCAAAGGTTACAGTAGAGGTGAAAACCAACCTAGCCAGGAAAGGGAGACACAGACATGCACACATAACCACACACACACACACACACACACACACACACACACACACACACACACACACACACACACAGGAATCCTGTAGTCTAAAGCCAGGGGTCTATGCCAGGGGCCAGGGTATATATAGTAGGAAAAGGCCTGTGAATGGACACAGCTGGAGCGTTGACAGTGGAGTGAAGCAGAGTGTGACTCTGGCTTGTGTTCCAGAGACAGCCTGGGTTCATGGTCATGTCTGACTGGCTTCTCTCCTCTCTGAGAGTCCTGCACAGTCCAGTCAGGCAGTGTCTTTAATGTCTCCGTGTTTTTACCAATAGCGCAAGGTAAGTAGCCCTGCCTGGCAACGATATATTTTCTAAATGTTAAATAATTCTGGGATGGACACGTCGCGTTCTAAAGGATGTTTGACCTTAAGCATCAAGGCTCCTAAAACATAACATCCATCATGGCAGCCAGTCTACAGTTGGTCATCACTTCCTGGTATCTGATGACAGTGTGTTACCAGCATTGACTGTTTTTACTGAATGATGTCATCCAATGTGTAGTACTTGTGAATAATATGTCTCTCTCTCTTTCTCTCTCTCTCTCCACAGACATTTATAGTCCTAAACAAAGGGAAAACCATCTTCCGCTTTAGTGCCACGCCCTCCTTATACATCATAAGCCCCTTTAATCTATTTAGGCGAATAGCTATTAAGATTTTGATACATTCATATCCTTTCAAGGTTCTGAATTGTATTTGCATGTGCTTGTCATTCAGTAATCACTTGACTGTGATAGTTCAACTGGTCACATTTCATCAGGGTCCACTGGCCACTGTATTTAGTTCAGTAATCAGTATTGTATGTGACATCTACATAAAACAGATTAGGACCTTGCAATGTTTGAAAATGTGCGAAGGTCATTCCATGTATTGTAAATGGATGATACCTTTTTTACCCATTATGTCATTTTCTCTAGTTTCTTGTCTTGTCTTTTTGTTAAAATAATAGTTTTACACTTACACATTGGTGCATCAGTTGTAGAGTTGTCACACTTTCCAGAACTTTCCTTGACTCGTTTTCTCTCTCACTTTGTTCAGTATGATCATTATGTGCACCATTTTGACAAACTGTATATTCATGACTTTTAGCGATCCACCAGAATGGTCCAAACAAGTAGAGTAAGTATTCACTCACTCATCAATCCAGTCTGAAATGATGGACATCCTCATGGATACTTTATGCTACAAACATGACTCTCCTCCACCTCGATTCCAGGTATACCTTCACGGGTATTTACACTTTCGAGTCACTTACGAAGATTGTTGCCAGGGGCTTCTGTATAGACGGATTCACCTTTCTGAGAGACCCATGGAACTGGTTGGACTTCATGGTCATCTCGATGGCGTAAGTACCTCACCTCCTCTGCCCCTAGCCAGCTCTGGTTCTCCATACTGTTACAGTCATGCAAATACTTATGTTGTCCAAATAAATCCTCCTGATAAACCATGTTTTATACTGAGAAATCCCGCAGAAATATTCTTTTCTGTCTTTCTTACTCTCCTGCAGTTAGCCAAACCTTTCCCATTCCTACACGTTTATGCTCATCTTAGAGTGATTTATTTACACCATACTTCAGTAGCTTTTCTCTCTCTCTTTCTTTCTTTCTTTCTTTCTTTTCTTTCTCTATTTGATGGGACTGTCTGCTGAGTAACTGTATCTGATCCACTCTGCAGGTATATAACAGAGTTTGTAAACCTAGGCAATGTGTCAGCCCTGCGTACATTCAGGGTTCTGAGGGCTTTGAAAACTATTTCTGTTATTCCAGGTAAGACTGTGCAGGTGTGTGTGTTTGCGGGCGGGCAGACCGCGGGGTTGATGTTAGGTGTGCATTTTTTTTTGGTTTCCTTTCCTTCCGTTTCCTCTTCCTCCCTCGCTCTCGTCGTCCCGGGTGGACAGCCGTTATCTCTCACCGTGGTGTTCCCCCCCTCCCTGGTCTTCAATGGTGCTGGTGATGGTGGTGTCGTGCTTTTGCGCGTCCGTGTGTCTGTGTTACAGTGCGTGTTTTGTGTCATGGTGTTCTGTTCTGTGTGTGATCCTACCTCGTTACAGATATATAACAGAGTTTGTGGACCTTGGGAATGTCTCGGCGCTAAGAACGTTCAGGGTTCTCCGAGCATTGAAAACTATTTCTGTCATTCCAGGTGAGACTCCCATTTAAACACTAAGGCTGAGCTTATTTGATATATTTTTCCTCATCATTTCTGTTACTTTGGGTTCTTATAGAGGATGCCTTAGAAACCAGAGCTTTTTTTCTTTCTTTTTTCCAAACAATCAAAAATGGTAGTAATACATTTTTGATAGGCTTAGCAGTCTACTGGCAGTCTTGTGGGGTTAAGTGGAGGTGATCCTAAGTGACCCCTATATGACCCTGCTCCATACTAACTGGAAGTACACAAGTGGTGTACTCTATTGTCTAAGTTTAGGTGAGCATTTTGAAGTTTATGTTTATCAGACAGAAACATCTCATTACTATCCAATAAACCATCAATGTTTTTTTTCTTCTATTTTCTACTTAGGTGACCAAAGGGGTCTCACAGTATTGTATTTGTAAATATGTGGATGTATATGTGGCTATAAAAGGAAAAGATACACAGGAAGGTTTATATTAGCTTACCACTAGTGAAAGGACATAGCTTTTTGTTAAGTAAAGATAGACAGTCTACAAGTTTACATGACTAAAGTTCAGACACCTTAGATCCTATCTTGCTCAATCAGTTAATGTGTCACCTTGGAATGTAAAGCACACTTATCTATGAAGTTGTACTGTGAACTGCGAAGGCCATTTAATTCCCTAAGACTGCCAAGCCTAGTATGACAACACATTTTATGCTGCATGAAGCTTATCAAAACACCTGCTTTCTGACAAGTTTGGCTTAAAGGGGCTTCTTTACTTTAATCCTTTTTCTGTTTTGATTATGACAGGGTCCTTTGAAGTTAGGTCTCAGATTTTTAAGAACATCTTTGACCATCCTGGGACTGAAAGGCAGATACACACAATATGACCTGACTAAGAAAGAATAGATCTAACTCGTTCAATACGACAAATAGGGATTTTCACGTGGGGTCTGAGATTCGTACAGGAACAATGGACACAATTGCATCATGAATTAATCAACTGAGTGAGAAAGGCATATACTGTACGAACTGTACACAGACACACACACACACACACATGCATGCCAACACACTCCTCAACCTCTACACACTGCCAAACACTCCAACGGAACCAAATTCATGTTGATCAAGGGTGTATGGAGGGGGGGCAAGTTCTACTATATGATTTGTTGTGGATTTGTGTACATACAGTACTATAAGCTCAGCCGCCAGTGTACAGTACTCAGCTGTGCTCTGGGCTTACCCAGCCTGAGGGCTCACCCAGTGGGGATCACATCACATCAACCAGTGGGAGAAGGGGGTGCCTAGGATGGGAACGGTTCTTCAGTTAAAGCAAAGTCACCATCACGGTTTTGAGACAGGTGATGTTGACCCTGGAGTCAATCTCTTCAGCCTTGGCGTTTAAATGACATGCATGTGTTCTCTCATGACCCCTCTCATGCCCCTCCCTTCTCTCTCCCCCCTCCCTCGCCTGTCCACTCTCCCCTCCCCCTCCCCTCCCTCCCCCCCTCCCCGGGCTCCAGCCGGGTCTCCAGTCCTGCGCTCTGTCTCTTGTGCTGCTGTGTTTGCCTGATTTGGTGGATGTTTCTTTAGTGCCATACGATTCTTCTTCTTCTCTCTGATTGAGATTGGCCCCATGTGTTTCCCAAGATGTTCTCCACACACTGTGCTCCTGAAATGTACTGAAGGGTTAAGGATCTCAAGCATCTCGAGAACACGTTGGTCAAATACATTTCAGTTCATTTAGACGCACAATAGGACTATTTCGTAAAAAGACATTGTTTAGGCCAGGATCCCAACATGAACGGTGTTGTAGCGTATGGAACAATGCAGGAACTACATGACGTAATGCAGGGAAGCAGCCAAGTTAGCAAAGTGAATCTGGCATGTCCAACGCGTTTGTGCAGCTGCATGAATATGGTTACTAACATGACGAGTGTGTCTACTTGAGGAGGTACACATGCGGCCACTCTCAGTCTGGATGTTGTTCTGTTCTCTGTTTGTAACAATGGGATGTGAAGTCCTCTGAATATCTTTAGTATTATAGTGTATGTCTAGAATGTATGTACTGTTGGATGTAATGACAAAAAGATGTTCGTTCATATTGTTCCTTATGATTTACAGCCACTGGAACACTATTGCCCATTATGTAGTCAAGTGTTAAAACCTAAACGTACTATACACAGTTTATTTTTGTACTATACATTATATGAATGAATAGATGTATAGAAAGACATTTTAAAGTTCAAATTTAGGTGTGGAGGAACATCACATTTTCACACACCTTTGGAATCCACTGTGATGTGACCATAGTGATGACGGTGTGGAGGGCACATCCATAGTCCTCATTAGATCTGCATCATTTAAAGCTGATTCTGTGCATTCCTGCAATGCCCACTACCTTTTATTTGTTTGTGTGTATGCGCATGTATGTGTGTGTGTGTGTGTGCGCGTGTGTGTGTGCGTGCGTGTGTGCGTGGATGCTTGTATGCATGTTTCTGTGTTTCCCGTTCCTTCCTGCAGGCCTGAAAACCATTGTTGGAGCTCTTATCCAGTCGGTGAAGAAATTGTCAGATGTGATGATCCTAACGGTATTCTGTCTCAGTGTCTTCGCTTTGATTGGACTTCAGCTCTTCATGGGAAACTTGCGGCACAAATGCGTCATTTGGCCAATAAACAACACCGAGACCACAACGTTGGCCAATGGCAGCATAGGATTTGACTGGAACGAATATATTATGAACGACAGTAAGTCCAACATAGAACAAGGGAATGTGTCTCTTCTTGTTGGGGGAAGAGTTTGACTTGATCACTTGATGAGGGGTCTGGATGTAGCTAAGAAAACCATTGAACACAACTGGTCCATGTTTCCACTATGTAAAAAGCTAGAGAAGACATGTCGAACATGTGTGGGGGTTTCACAGCACATTGTGAGGGGTTTGTCACATTAAACCAGAAACCTTTTTACCTTTCAGCCAATTTTTACTTCATACCTGGTCAGCTAGATGCCCTTCTCTGTGGAAATAGCTCAGACTCAGGGTGAGTCGACTCAGATGTCACCTAAGTGCATGCTTCCTCTTAATGTATAGGCATGTCCACAACTGGACACACCTATCTTGAATACAAACCCATGCATCTTAACCAGTGAATGTTTGGAGACAGTCAATGGTTTCTGTGTGTGTGGTCACAGACGGTGTCCAGAAGGCTTCACGTGTATGAAAGCCGGAAGAAACCCTAATTATGGCTACACCAGCTTCGACAGCTTCGGATGGGCCTTCCTCACGCTCTTCCGACTCATGACCCAGGACTTTTGGGAGAACCTCTACATGCTGGTATAGAGACAGTCTGTCTGTCTGTCTGTCGGTCTGTCTGTCTGTCTGTGTCTGTCTGTCGGTCTGTCTGTCTGTCTGTCTTGTGCTTCAGTTTGTCAGTCAGTCCACTTGCCCACCTGCTTTCCTGCTCTCTTGGCATACAGATGCCAAACAGCAACAGCACAACCCCTGAACTTCTACTTAGTTGTAAAGGTTGATATTGTTATCACATATTTTCCGGTCCTCATTAAATCATTCCTGGTGGGACTGATGTCGTCGCCCCCCCCCCCCCCCTCCCTCCTACATTTGACGAAGAAACAACGTCATCATTGTAGCATGAATCAGCAAAACTGTCTCTTGGCATCTCTCTCTAGCATGTGGTTAACCCCAGAGACCACGTTTGACTGGTTGAGGAGCCTCAGCAAAGAGGAGAGGAGGGTGACATTTAACTGTGTCGCTGCCTGTTCACAGTGAATCACTCATCTGCTGTCACTAAAATCATGTCTTGTTGAAACGCGGACATGTTGCTTTGTTGTAAAAGGGTTAGACGTGTTGGTATATTCTTTACAGTCTATGCTAGGATGCAGCAAGAGAATACCGTGAAACAGAGGGTATTTACCACATACACGCCGGAAAGTATATATTTGCCTTTGTCTTAACTCTAATCAGTAAAGCCAGTTCCAACTGTATGTGAACAGGCATGTGGCAGGTTGACTAGTGCTCCTGTAGACCCACACAATGCCACATGTTTGATACATGTGATTTATTTGTGTTTGTGTGCTTAACCCCTTCTCGTTACAAAGGGAGATCAGCAGTAGTACCTCTGTGGCTCCCCTCACCCCTGGTGACAATCCTGGATAACCACACCTAGTGGAGTGGATGTGAAGCTTTGTGAACAAGCACACCTACTACTACAAGCACACACAAACACATGCATACACACACGATACTCTGAGGGTGACATGCAATACAGCTCTGGCAGAACAGACGGAGGGACTGTGGGTTGTGGAACACAGGAAAACAGAAAGCAGCAACTGGATTGAATGACAATTAAGAACACCTTTTATAATGGGGCTTTATTCTTAGACATTTCTTCGTGATGACCTCATCTTTCCCTCTCTCCCTCCCTCTCTCTCTCTCTCCCTCTCTCCCCCTCTCTCTCCCCCTCCCTCCCTTACTCTCTCCCTCCCTCCCTCCCTCCCTCTCTTTCCCCTCTCTCCCTCCCTCCTCCCTCTCTCTCTCAATCCTCCCTCACCTCTCCACCCACCTCTCTCCCCCCCCTCTCTCTCCCCCCCACCCTCTCCCTCCTCCCTCCCTCTCTTCCTCCTCCCTCCCTCCTCTCCCCCCTCTACTCTCTGTCTCTCTCTCTCTCTCTCTCCCCCTTCCTTTCTCTCCCCCTCCCTCTCTCTCTTCCTCCCTCTGTCTCCTTATCACTTTCTTTCCCTCCTCCTAAGACACTGAGAGCCGCAGGAAAGACGTACATGATCTTTTTCGTGCTGGTGATCTTTGTGGGTTCATTCTACTTGGTGAACCTGATCTTGGCTGTGGTTGCCATGGCATACGAGGAACAGAAACAAAAAATACAAATCTTGTTAGATGAATATAATGAGAAGTAGAATACGGGAGAAGGGAAGGATCGGAGTAGAGAGTAAGTATTATGGTATTGCATTAAATACAGTATGAAAGAAATCAAAAAGAAAAAAGGGAAGACCACATTTTAGAACATAACCTCGTGATAATTCTAAAAAAAATTTTAAAAAGGTAAATAAAAAATCAAAATTTAAAAATAATATAAGAAATAAAGAAGTAACCGAGAAGTAAATGAAAATACAGTAAAAAAACTAGAATTAAAATTAATAAAATGAAATAAAGGTAAAATTTAATATAAATAATCAACAAAAGGTTATAAAAAAATGATAACAATAGAAGAAATGAAGAAAATAAAGAAAATTTATAAAATCAAAGAACAGAACCAGGCTACCATGGAGGAGGCGGAGCAGAAGGAGGCGGAGTTTAAGGCCATGTTGGAGCAGCTGAAGAAACAGCAGGAGGAAGCACAGGTCAGTGTGTGAGGGTGTCGACTGTGTGAAGGTGTGAGGGTGTGACTGTATGAGTATGTGGGGTGTGTGAGGGTGTGACAGTGTGGAGTGTGTGAGAGTGGAGTGTGACTGTTTGTAAGTGTGTGGAGTGTGTGAGTGTGGAGTGTCTGACTGTGTGTATGACTGTGTGGAGTGTCTGACTGTGTGTATGACTGTGTGGAGTGTCTGACTGTGTGTGTGAGTGTGTGGAGTGTCTGACTGTGTGTGTGTGTGAGTGTGTGGAGTGTGTGTCTATACAGGTCTTTGTCTGAGCCTTACAGCCTTCCCTCTGTCAGTGTTTCCCCTGACCTCAACACCCTCACCTATATCTCCCTCTCCCCTCCCTGGTTACCTGCCCACAGGCTGCTGCCATGGCGACCTCAGCTGGCACGGTGTCGGAGGACCCCGTGGGGGACGACGGCGACGGTCACCTGTCCCGGAGCTCCTCAGAAGTCTCCAAGCTGAGCTCCAAAAGCGCCAAGGAGCGGCGCAACCGCAAGAAGAAGTGGCGTCAGAAGGAGCAGGAGAAGGAGAAGGGCGACAGCGAGAAGGTGGTCAAGTCTGAGTCTGATGACGGCAGCAAGAGGAGTACCTTCCGTTTCCCAGGCAACCGGCTGGGGAGAAAGACGTCCATAAACCAGGTAAAGAGAGAGTCAGAGGAATCAGATCACAAAGTAACCAATGACTTCTCAGTGATGACTAATCATTCAATCAATCAATTTTACTTTTCTAAAGTTTAGTTATTTACAATTAAAATATTTACGATTAAACTTAATCCTCTCTTAATACTCGACTTTGTTTTTGAGCTATGAACGTAGCATGGACACATTTTTGAGCATACATATGATTTAGCTCTGGCCAGAACGACCGAACACAGTACATCCCTTAACATAAAAATCCCAAAATGAAACCAGACTGAACCATCATCTTTTTATTGCAAAATTGAATATGTTTTTTTTTCTCACTTTTTCTTTGTTGATGTGAGCCATTGTTTCTCTCCTCCCCTTCACTCGCCCAACACCTGTCTGTCTCTTTCTCTCTGAATTCCTTTCCTATCTCTCTCTCCCTGCTTCCCTGCTACACCCTGCCCTCCCAGCCAGTCTCTCTGGCCCTTTTTTCTTCTCTCCCTCTCTCCCTCCTCCCCGTTCTCCCCCCACCCATCCCTCCCCCTGCTTCCCCTTGCCCCTCTCTCACCCTCCTCCTAGTCTCCCCTTCTTCTCCCCCTCTCTTTCTCTCTCCCTTTTTTTTCTCTCTGTCTCTCCATCCCTGCCACTCTTCCTCACTCCGTCCCTCCTTCTTTCCATCTCCTCCCTCCTCTCGTCTCCCTCCTCCTTCTATCCCCTCCTCCGGATCCTTCCTCCCACTAATTCTCCCCTTTGGGATCCACCTCCCTCCTGCTCTCCCTGCCTTCTCTCAGACCCTCCTCCCCTTCTCTGCCCCTTCCCCTCTCCTCGTCCCTGCTTACGCTCCACCCGCCTCACAACCTTACTCTCCCTCTGCCCTTCACTCTCCCCCTGCCATCCCTCCTCACATCCCTGCCCTGGCGTAGATTCATCCCTCCTCCCTTCCTCTTCTTCTCCTCCCCTCACCCCTGCCCCCCTGCCGCTTACTCTACCCATCAGTCTCTCCTCAGTATCCCAGGCTCTCCCTTTATGTCACGCCACAACAGCCACAGCAGCATCTTCAGCTTCAAGGGCCGCTCCAAGGACGTGGGCTCGGAGAACGAGTTTGCCGACGACGAGCACAGCACGGTGGAGGAGAGCGAGGACCGCCGCGGCTCCCTCTTCATCCCCTACCGTCGCAATAGCTACAGCGGCAACAGCCAGGGCTCGTCACGTATCAACCCGCTGGCGCCCCACTCTGGAGGGAAGAGGAACAGCACAGTGGACTGCAACGGCGTGGTGTCGCTCATCGGCCCAGGGCCTGGCGGACGGCTTCTGCCTGAGGTGAAAATAGATAAGGCAGCCACTGACGACAGTGTAAGAACGTCCGTGAGACGCGGATCCAGTCCTCCCCCTCCTCCCCTTCTCTCCCCCTCCCCTCCTCGTCCCTGCCCTTCGCTCCCCCTCCTCCCCTTCTCTCCCCTGCCCTTCTCTCCCCCTGCCTCCCCTCCTCCACCCTGCCCTTCTCTCCTCCTGCCCTTCTCTCTCTCTCCTCCCCCCTCCCCCTGCTCCCCCTGCCCTTCTCTCCCTCAGTCTCTCCTCAGTATCCCAGGCTCTCCCTTTATGTCACGCCACAACAGCCACAGCAGCATCTTCAGCTTCAAGGGCCGCTCCAAGGACGTGGGCTCGGAGAACGAGTTTGCCGACGACGAGCACAGCACGGTGGAGGAGAGCGAGGACCGCCGCGGCTCCCTCTTCATCCCCTACCGTCGCAATAGCTACAGCGGCAACAGCCAGGGCTCGTCACGTATCAACCCGCTGGCGCCCCACTCTGGAGGGAAGAGGAACAGCACAGTGGACTGCAACGGCGTGGTGTCGCTCATCGGCCCAGGGCCTGGCGGACGGCTTCTGCCTGAGGTGAAAATAGATAAGGCAGCCACTGACGACAGTGTAAGAACGTCCGTGAGACGCGGATCCAGTCTAGGCATGATGGTGATGGTGGTGGCCCTCCTGCCCGCCCCCACCCCTGCCCCCCTGCCCCCCTGCCCCTGCCCCCCGCCCCCCGCCCTCGGTCGCTCCAGCTTCTCTTTATCTACGTTTCTTATGTCTTTTCCTGTTCATTTGGCCTTGTTTCCCCTCTCTTCTTCCTGCTCTCTTGTGGAATTCTCCCTGGTTCTCCTAGTAACTCTCCTGGTCTTTAGTTCTGGTGTGCCCTGCTCCTCCCCCCGCCCCTTCGCTTCAGCTGCCCTGAGTGGAATCCCGTTCCAGCAATAAAAACATGCGCAACCTCTCAAACAGCCACAGCCCAGACATGGTTTCAGCTACAATATAACTGAAATCCTCTTTATACTAACACTCTCTTGCCTCTCTACCAAGCTAGCTACCATGCGTTGTATTACACATGATCACTCATTACATATCAGCACAGCAGCTTAAAACATCACTCATCAAAACACCAGTTTTGTCTCTGTCCTCAATCCCTTTTTTTCTTTCAAGGACTTAGAGTTCAGGGCCAGTTTGTTCTATCTATATTTCAATCTCTTTTTACCTCATTTATCTTCTTTTCCTAAGCCACTGGGTGGTGCAAGAACAGACCTTAACCCCTTTCTAGTGACAGCATTGTTAATCATCCTAGCTAGCACGATAATTTGACATTCTTCGACTATCAACCAATCCAATCTTTACCTTTCAACGTCTCCAGTTATAGCATGGTGTAGTGGTGAATGTTGTCTTGATCTCCTATCCTGTGACATGCATGCCTTTGCATGTAGGTTTGATGGTTTGGGAGTCATGGCGTGCAGACAGTTGTAAAATCACATCATGATAAATGATGAAATGCAAAGCAAGGCGTATTGTATCAAACACATAAATGTACCTCAGAAGTGTTCACCGTGAGACTGGAGGGTTTCAACACTTTTGCAGTCCAGACATGTGTACATCTGTTTCTGGCGACTGCGTGAGTAGGATTCACGGTGTGTGTGCTCATTCTGACTGGAGGGTGTGTGTGTCTCCTCGAGTGTAGACCACAGAGGTGGAGGTTAAGAAGAAGCACTCTGGCTCCCTGATGGTGTCTGTGGACCAGCTCAACTCATCCTTCAAGGGGAAGGACCGGGCCAACAGCGTCATGAGCGTGGTCACCAACACTCTGGTGGAGGGTACGAACAGCTCGCCATCTCCTCACCTGCAGCACCTTTCCAGGCGGAACAACAGGATGGCGATGACGGTCCTTCCTGCAGGCTTCATGATGTTTATTCATCTCTGTTGGTGTTCACCCTCCCCTCTGCCCTCCTGTCCCGGTCCCCTCCCTACCCCTGCCCCCCTACTCTTGCCCCCCCTGCCTTTCTACAGAGCTGGAGGAGTCTCAGAGAAAGTGCCCACCATGCTGGTATAAATTTGCCAACATATTCCTCATCTGGGAGTGCTTCCCCTTTTGGCTGAAGATCAAACACGTCGTCAACCTGATCGTCATGGACCCCTTTGTTGACTTGGCCATCACTATCTGTATCGTCCTCAACACCCTGTTCATGGCCATGGAGCACTATCCTATGACCCCACACTTTGAGGAAGTGCTGTCTGTGGGCAATCTGGTGAGAGACCGTCTAGTGTATTATGGGTAGTGGATGATAATAATAATGTCCGCAGACTGGTTTGTCTATTTCCTGTTTTTTTCTCGCCATCTTGTAGAGTTAAAGGTATGGCACAGGGCCATCTCTCTGCAGACATACACCCACCAGTACACACACACACACACACACACATTCAATGAGGTTCTCATAAAAATTTCAGCTCCATTTTAAAGCAGAGTGCTCCCCTCCTCTCACCCCCAGTCCTCTCTCTCGCCCTCTTTCCTTGTCCCTCCCTCTTGTACTCCCACATTTGTTCTGGCCCCTCTTTCAGTATAGATCCAGGCCTTCTCTCTCACCTTGTCTCTCCTTGCTCAAAATTCCAAGTCTTTATATTCTTGTAGTCTTGTTTTCCCCTGACTCTGTTCTTTATTCTTTCTCCTGTTTCTCATCATCCTGATTCAGCAGTCCTGATGCTAGTGGTTCCTAGGGTGGTTTACTGGGAATATCCATTAAACTTTTAAATAACCTGATCGATCTGGTCCCATTTGTGGCCAACTGCATTGTACCATGCAAGCATGGGAAAATGCTAAGCGCATTGTGGGGATCAAGGCTCTGCTCTTCACTGAGACATCACGATGGCTTAGCTTCCTGGAGGTATTCTGTACGGAGGGTCAACTAAATTGGCTCGGTTTTAAGGGTGAGGCAGGAAATGAGGTCACAATGATTGGCATGTTATCAGGAGTCAGAGAGGAAATGAGGTCAGAGAAGTTGGCACAGTGTCAGGGGTGGTGCAGGATGAATCATGGGGTGTTCTCTGCGGTGATGATTGGCCACATGATGAGGTAGTGGGCGGGGATAGGGTGCACCATAGTAGCATGCTAGTGGCCTTGGCCTGCCCTGTCGGACGTGCTCACAGTGCAGCATGGCACTGCTCTCTGACCTTGTCCTGTCAGGACAGCCTGCTCTCAGAGAGAGGCCAATCCATTTTTAATCAGCACTACATCAAGCTATGCCACGTAAGCACATTCTCTTTTTTTCAAACTGCACTCAAATGTTGCTCTCAAATTCCTATAGCATGGCACTATTTCCACAAATTACAAACCATCGTTTTATTAGTAATTTTCAACTTCATGTTTTGACCAATGTGCAATAAGTATCAAAGTGCCTCTCTAGTGCACACCAGAGCAGACATTTTGTCGTTGACAAAAATGAAGAAGCTGTATAGACAGACATAATCAAAAGGTATTCCTTTCTTCAGCAGGCCTCTTTAGTTAAGCTTCTATACCCAATGTATAGTCTAAGCAATTCAACAGACTTCTCAGTCAAATTTGTGTTGCTAATGTCTTAATCTCTCTTCTTCCTTTCTCTGTCTCTCTATGTCTTTCTCTCTGTCTCTTTCTATCCCCCCGCTTCTTGTTTGCACCAATAGGTATTCACTGGTATCTTTGCTGGTGAGATGTTTGCAAAGCTAGTTGCAATGGACCCCTACTACTACTTCCAGGAAGGCTGGAACTGCTTTGACGGCTTCATTGTGACCCTGAGTTTAGTCGAGCTGGGATTGGCTGACGTGGAGGGCCTGTCAGTGCTGAGGTCATTCCGATTGGTGAGTGATACCAATATTTGTCTAGTGTTTTCGTTTTTTCATGGTTGCAAAGATGTTAAGAAGATTTCTAAGAAATATTTACACATTTTGCCAGCAGTATGTGATGCACACCCTCACACCTCACGCGCCCTCACACACCCTTACACCTCACACGCCCTCACACCTCAAACACCCTTACACCTCACACCTCACACGCCCTCACACACCCTTACACCTCACGCGCCCTCACACCTCACACGACCTCACACCTCACATGCCCTCACACCTCACATGCCCTCACACCTCAAACACCCTTACACCTCACACGCCCTCACACCTCATATTTTTTCCTCTCTGTTGTAGTTACGAGTGTTCAAACTGGCCAAATCCTGGCCCACTCTCAACATGCTGATCAAGATCATTGGCAACTCCGTGGGCGCCCTGGGCAACCTGACCCTGGTGCTGGCCATCATTGTCTTTATCTTCGCTGTGGTCGGCATGCAGCTCTTTGGCAAAAGCTACAAAGACTGTGTGTGCAAGATCAACCTAGAGTGCGAGCTCCCACGCTGGCACATGAACGACTTCTTTCACTCTTTTCTCATCGTGTTTCGTGTATTGTGCGGGGAGTGGATCGAGACCATGTGGGACTGCATGGAGGTGGCTGGACAGACCATGTGCCTCATCGTCTTTATGATGGTTATGGTGATAGGGAACTTGGTGGTAAGTTCTAAATGAGTTTTCACAGATATGAATGGTTTTAGTGGCACAGAGACAAATGTATGGAATGGTTGCCACAATAAGAGGTTATCTTTTACATGGGTAAATACACAATCATAATGACTATTTTGCGGTGCCACTCTTCATATGGTAAAGCCAGCTGGTGAGGCATGTGTTTCTGAGAGTCTGATGTCTCCTGGTATGACAGGCAGGACTGAGGCCAACTCTGTTTCTCTCCCTGCAGGTGTTGAACCTGTTCCTTGCCTTGCTACTGAGCTCTTTCAGTGCCGACAATCTTGCGGCTACAGATGACGACGGCGAAATGAACAACCTCCAGATCGCCGTCATCCGCATCAAGGCGGGAATCGCCTGGTTCAAGATCCACATGCGTGTTTTTGTAGCCACTGTGCTCAAAAAGGTATTATGTCATCTAATCTACGAGCCCCTAGTGTTAGACCTAGTTTTGCCTTGCATTGACTGCATATTGTTTTATTGGTCTGCAATTTGATCTATTTCAATATAGCATATTCTAGTTCTTGGTTTTATCCTTGCATGAGCCCAGTGACTTTAGGTTAATTTAAGGCAACGTCAGGCTGATGATGGGGTGTGTCTATGTGATGTTACTAATTGGGACTCTCGTTGTGAACATCAGCCAATCGAGGATGAACAAAAGCCCTTAGATGACATGTATGATAAAAAACTAAAGTGCATTGCCAACCACACCGGTGTGGACATCAACCGCGAACTGGACTATGCCAAGAACGGCAATGGCACCACCAGCGGCATCGGTAGCAGCGTGGGGAAATACATGATCGATGAGGACCACATGTCCTTCATCCACAACCCCAACCTGACCGTGTGCGTGCCCATAGCCGTGGGAGAATCCGACTTTGAGAACCTGAACACGGAGGACTTCAGCAGTGAGTCGGATGTGGAGAACAGCAAAGACGTGAGTGTGAAGAGTTTGGATGGAGAGGACAGGGAGATGACGGCCAGGGAGGGAGGATATGGGACACCGGGCTGGAGGAGTGAGGGGCGCGAGTTGGGGGGGAACAACGACAGGGAGCAAAGACGGCTTGACCTGTGATTTAGGTTCATCTTCCACATGTACAAACCCCGCGATTTCATGTCAAACGGCTTGGTTGTTGGGTTTAGGGTGCACACTGCCCTTTAGTCATGCTGGTTGTAAGATCAAACCTTCTAACCATGACACTGGTTTCTGCACTTATACCAAGCCATGATGAGTCCCTGGGCTCCACCGATCCACGCATAAATGGGTACCCAAGTAGCAGGATAGTGAGTAGGCAGTTGAGAACCCACACCGATAATGTATGTATCGGTCCTGTTGGGGCTTCTGAGCTGTGTGTGGTGTGGCTGCTTATGTTTGCTTTGCATGCATACATATGTATTTTATGCCACTTAACCACCCAACATGGGAGGAGATTACAGGCAAATGGCAGATGGCCTGATGCCTCAGAACATTAGTTTAGACATGAAGGCTATGATACCAAATCTTTTTGCTGACTTTCCGTCAAACGGATAGATAGGCAGATAGACAGACATACAGCTGCACGGGCAGGCAAGCCTATGTGAGGGGGAAGAGATCGCTTCCCCGACAGGAAGTGAGTTTTTGGGGCAGTCTGATATGGCATATGGGTCACCTTGACCTGGTTTGTAGCACCACCACTAGCTACCTGGCTGTAGCAGATCTCTAGCCTGTTCTGCTCTGCGCTCAGCCAGCCACTCTGCTTCCCTGCAGCTCTGCCTGTCACAGTACAGCCTGCAGCAGTCCTCCCCTGTCAGCCAATGAGAAAGGCCGAGATGTGTCTGGCTGGAGGGGGGGGGGGGGGGAGAGAACGAAGGCACTCCCTTGCTGACGACTCAGGATTCTAAAGTGCAGCGTCATTCTCCCTCAACCGGATTGGTCGGGTGTGTGTGTGCGTGTGTGCGTAATGTGCGTGCTTGTGTGTGTGTCGTGTAATGAAAGTGCTAGCACGCAGGGGGTTCACCGGATCTGTCCTGAATCACCTTGACTCACTGTTTAGATATTTGTATTAAGTGTGATAACCCAATCACGTATCTTTTAATGTCTAGACATTCAAAATGTCATCTTAGACCGGTTTCAGCAGTATGGTGATTATGCAAAAAGAATTGCATTGCACTTTTTCTCTGCAAGCAGTGTGGCTGTGTTTATCAAGTGAAGCTTTCAGAAAGAAATCCTACGTTCTCTCTTCATTAATGACGTTATAAACAAGTCCTTCATCAACACTGTCTTAGTATAATGGAATTAGCACAACTTAGTATAACGAAATGATACTAAATATATTATAGCGAATGTTTTAGTGTAATCAATCTGTTAAGGATAATTACTATCAGGTTAATGTCCCTATTGATAAATATCCAGGACTAGTGCAGAAGAAACGATCACACATATTCAGATGTTTCAACACATAAAACATAGCTGCTGCAAAGTGGAGGTACTACAGAGTGTGGTTGATGACTGTGGTGCATATCACACTGATTGCTTGTTCATATGTACTATCTTTACTTTATACAAGTTCATACTGATCTGGGCAGAAATGAATTGTCACACCAAAATCAACTCCAGCTGTCTTCTGAGGTGTTTACGCCTTCCTTCCACTTGACCTTTGTCATCACCCATCACCGTTTTCCCTCTCCCTCAGCTGGACGACACCAGCTCGTCTGAGGGCAGCACCATAGACATCAAGCCTGATGTGGAGGAGGTGGCGGTGGTGGAGGTGGTGGAAGAGTACCTGGACCCTGATGCCTGCTGGACAGACGGTGAGGGGGAAGGGCCCTTAATAAGAGATCGAGTACTGCCGAAGAACGACCTACAGCATGACTGTCTTTCTGTCTCCAGTCCCTCACAGTCCCGCCCCTGTTTCAGGGTTATTAAACTCATAGTATCTGTCAGCATCACGTTAAGCAACACAACTTAATGATAGGTCTTAGTGGCGCTGTAGAAAAGGTTCATAAGAAGGAGAGGTTTACTCCTGTTCATCTGTGCAATGATCAGTTTGTTTTGAAGAAGGTCCTGTCTGTTTACTAAAGTCATAGCGTGGATCCTTTTTCTTGCAGAATGCGTGGCTAAATACAAGTGCTGTGATGTGCCCATCACACACGGCTGGGGGAAACACTGGTGGTTCCTGAGGAAGACTTGCTATCTGATTGTGGAACACAACTGGTTTGAGACCCTCATCATCTTCATGATCCTGCTTAGTAGTGGCGCTTTGGTGAGAGCGCACACTTGGAACACACGCACTATTAGAACAACTAAACAATTAAAGAGGACAGATGGAGGGGAATATTTTGCCTTTCTGCTAGTACTGCTCGTACTATGATAGTTGCTAATGGACAGAGCAAAGTGCTGTAATGCACCAGCCAGCCTTTTAACCAAGAGGATACTGCTGAGGTAGCAGGTTGCTGGGGGGGGGGGGCTGTAGCCAAATGGTGATTCAGAACACTTATGTGCTCAGGAATGGACAGACAGAGGCAGTATAGGACAGTGGAGCTGGGTGGAAGATCTGTCTGAATGTGCAGAGATAGAGGGAGAGAGAGGGAGAGGAGAGGGAGAGAGAAAGAGAGAGGAAGAGAGAGAGAGGGAGAGAGAGAGAGATAGAGAGAGAGAGAGAGAGAGAGAGAGAGAGAGTAGAGCAGTGATTTGTTACATCAGAAAGCTGAGCCCCACCCTTACTGTTGTTTGTATACACTCCCATCCTGAAGAGATGCAGTGGCCTGGGTAGCCAGTGTTGTAACCCACCACTAACCTGACACATCCAGAGAACACAATATTGATACTTTCTAGAAGCCTTGTTGTCTTGCGGACCTTTATAACTGTTCAGTGTCGTATTTCAATCGATTGTCATTGAGACCTTTCATGTCAGTGACATATCTATGTACATGCCCATGTCTCCCTATCCTAATCGCTGCCTTATTCACTCCAGGCCTTTGAGGATGTGTACATAGAGCAGAGGAAAACAATCAAAATCATCCTGGAGTATGCAGACAGAGTGTTCACCTATATCTTCATCCTGGAGATGTTGCTAAAATGGGTGGCGTACGGCTTCGTAAAGTACTTCACCAACGCCTGGTGCTGGCTGGACTTCTTCATTGTAGATGTAAGTGTTTCTCTTCTCCGTCTTCCTTGTCCCTTCCCATCGCTGTCTGAGCTTCATCAATGCTCTCTCCTCCTCTCTGAGCTGCCTCCACGCCAAATACAGCAACTCCCTTTCCTTGCTTTGTCAAAGTTCTCGCTCTCTTTCTCAGTCCATCTTCCTTGGTACCGAAGTCCCTGCCTTTCTACCGTGTTTATGATATTGATCCTGGATGCTCTGTGATGTTAGCAGGCTTGGATATCATGGAACTAGACTGCAGGATACTCCGTCTTGGAGAGACTGCCCCCAGATGTACAAGACATTCAAACACTGTCTCATAGATATCATTATAGTCTTCATCTCGACAAACAGGTCATCATTTGATTGAATTCAAAATGACGCTGTTGAAGATTTCTGAAGCATTTCAGATCTTCAGGATTGTTCAGTATTATTCCCGTGAACTACATATTTGCAGTATCTGCTATCATGACAGTGGTAGATGTGGCATCAACACACTGTAGGGCTAACCCTGATTGGAATTTGATTAAAATAGCTATTGAATATGTATGCTTATTGACATTGCATCTACAGAGGTGTAGAATAAAAGGCCTAACACAAAACGTTAGAAGATCGGGGGGAGGAGGGGGGTTTTAATGAATTCATAGATCTAAAACAAATCAAAGTACTTGGTCTTTCAAAAAGAACCTTTTGGTTATCCCAGTGCAGTGCCACATCTCCAGCTAGTGTTAGTTTCTGTATTCAAGTGATGGGATCAATTTTGGTGTCTGATTTCTATATTGCTGCCTGGTACTATTCTGGTGGTATGGACCAAAGACGGCACTGATTTTTCCTTTGTATGTTCAGTACCATGTGTTGGGTCCAATCAGTAATTTGATCAAAGTCATAGTATTTTTACCTGTTAAATACATTAAATTGGGCATTTAATTGTCCAGATGAAACTCTTTCTGTATATTGGATGAATATGCTTTGACTTTGATCAACTCTGTGATGGATTGCATGATGTTGTGTCTGTGTGTGTCTGTGTGTGTGTGTGTGTGTGTGTGTGTGTGTGTGCGTGCGTGTGTTTGTGTGTGTGTCTGCTATCATGACAGTGGTAGATGTGGCATCAACACACTGTAGGGCTAACCCTGATTGGAATTTGATTAAAATAGCTATTGAATATGTATGCTTATTGACATTGCATCTACAGAGGTGTAGAATAAAAGGCCTAACACAAAACGTTAGAAGATCGGGGGGAGGAGGGGGGTTTTAATGAATTCATAGATCTAAAACAAATCAAAGTACTTGGTCTTTCAAAAAGAACCTTTTGGTTATCCCAGTGCAGTGCCACATCTCCAGCTAGTGTTAGTTTCTGTATTCAAGTGATGGGATCAATTTTGGTGTCTGATTTCTATATTGCTGCCTGGTACTATTCTGGTGGTATGGACCAAAGACGGCACTGATTTTTCCTTTGTATGTTCAGTACCATGTGTTGGGTCCAATCAGTAATTTGATCAAAGTCATAGTATTTTTACCTGTTAAATACATTAAATTGGGCATTTAATTGTCCAGATGAAACTCTTTCTGTATATTGGATGAATATGCTTTGACTTTGATCAAACTCTGTGGAGGGATTGGCATGATTGGTGTCTGTGTGTGTACTGAGCCTGTGTGTGTGTGCACGCATGATGCAGTGTGTGTGTGTGGGGGGGGGCGGGGGGGGGGGCGGGTCCTTGTATGGGTTCGTGTTTGCAGTCATGTGTATGCTTGTGACTGGTAACAGTGTTTCTGTCTGTGTCTGTGTATATGTATCTATCATGTTGTGTGTGGGGAAGACAGAGTCAGCAGAATACTGTGGGCATCCCAGCAGGTGAACACATCTCTTTTGAGTTCATGATGTTTCCCTTGCAGAGCTGTTTCTGAGGGTAGTCGGGCAACATAGACAACTTTCTACCCTCTCCCTCAGGGGGTGGGCATGCATGTAATGTATGTACCTGATGATGATCCCAGAGAAACACACAAATATACAAACCCTCTAAAGACAGTGAGATTTATTGTTGAGACAGTCAAGGGAAATTTCAGATAGGGTTTACTGAGACACCGATATAAGACAGCAATATGTTATGGTAATGTATACAGTCCTGCTAAGTTTGTTATAGTAATGTAAACGCTCCCCTTCAGTTTCCTACCTCTTGCCACAAATTCCTAGATAAATGCTCTTTTTAAATGAGGAATATTGTCAAGTAGGAAGATTTGTGCTTGATCATTCCTGATCCATCATGGTTCGAGTTGGCAAACAGAGGGGAAGTGAACCAAGTTATTTGAGTATCAATGAATTGCGAGTTTGAATAGGCATGTTGCCTGTACATATTAACTTTCCTCTCTCTCACAGCAGGTGCCTCTAGTCATGTCTCTCTCTCAGTTGAGAGGAACAATGTGCTGCCATGGAGAGGGACTTAGAGGCCGGAGGTTGAGGGTTCAGGGTAAGATTCTTGTGGTTTCCTGGGTGCCTTCCTTCTTCACAGGTCCTCTCTCCTTTTCGTCCCCTAAAACTGTCCTCAACCTCCTCGGCCCTATCTCCCCTCTCAGACTAAGCGCTCGTTTGGCGTGTGCGGTCAATGGTGTGTACTGTAGGTGTGTACATTGTATCGTTTGTATGCCACGTACCGTGCGTTGTGTATTTTCTGTGTAATCTTGAGTGTGTGTTTGTTTGAATTCCTTTCTCCTCTCAGATTTTCCCCTTTGTCAGACATGTTTTCTCTCCTCTTATTGACTCTCTCTCCACACTGTGTCAACCACAAACTTCTTTCCAGGAGTGCTGCTGGTCCTTACCTGCCTGACAACTAAACCAAAACCAAAAAACCAAACCTCACAAAACAAATGAGAAAACCTCTGCACAACTTGTTTGACCTAAGTCTTTGTAGTCACTGAATGTCTAGTTAGATAGATGGATATACACAAATACATTATACATGTATTTGTGTATATCTGTTTAAGTACCTCCAACCAAATGTTAGGGTTCCCCCTCTAATTGTGTGGATCCTCTCTTATCTTCTCCCTCCCCTCCTCTTCTTCCTCCCCCTCTCTTTCTCTGTGTAGGTATCTATAGTCAGCCTTATAGCTAATGCATTGGGCTACTCCGATCTAGGGCCCATTAAATCACTCAGGACACTGAGGGCCTTGAGACCCCTCAGGGCTTTGTCCCGTTTTGAGGGCATGAGGGTAAGACATGAGCAACCTGGCAGCTGCTCCACCTGCATGCCTGTGAGAACACTGCAGCACCAACGCATGCTGATCAATCAGAAGATTCCCAAATATAGACCAGTAAAACACACACTATATATATACGTCATCCATCTCCATTCATAACAACTATCTGCATGGATATACATGATTTCAGAGAGTCATAATGCAGCTGATTTAAGCATATTGATAGTCATGGAATACATGTTCAAATGTTATATTGGATTGGATTGGTAAAACAAGCTGCCTCATGACATGAAGAAATGGAGATAAAATGTTAAATGTGTCCATACATATTGGAGTGTTTTTACTAAGGACTCACTACTAAGATAGCTCCCCAGTATCTCAGGAAACCACTCTCACACATCTTCCTTTCACATCTCAAGCTGCAAGAACAACCAGTGTCTAGCAGGTGCCGTCATCATGCTCAACATGACTAATGGATCATTTCAGCCAGGCCTGTAAATGTAGTGAGAAAACAGTGTAACTCTGCTACTTACTGCCAACATCCAAAAAGAATTCTAATATGTTTTACAATTAATTTGACCACAATCATCTGGTTGTTTTTGTATAGAAGTGTCCATTGTATCCATTTCCTCCTTCTTTGACCTTTCTTCACACCCTCCTCTTCCACCACCAACCCACCCCTCAACTCTCCCATGCTACTCCAGTTTGACCCTAGCTGGCCCTGCAGCTTTGGAAGATTGATATTCTGTATCTCTGACTGCATCCTGCCATCTCACATTTGCACCCTACTGACGCCTCTATTCAGAATTGTATGGCCAAATGGTGATTGTAGTTACTGAAGCAAAAATTGGTTTTTCTATTTAAACAAGAATCTTCCCCATTCAGTTGAGTTGAGTGACATGCATGTAAGGCAGAATGCAGTTCTCTCTTATGGAAACATGTTCTCCTTCTGGACCAGAGTCTTACAATTCTGTACTCAACCACGGAAATGACACACGTTAATATTTGAATACTTTTTATGAGTAACTATGAGAAAAGTACAAACATTACACAAGAATACACAAGTATATTTCTCCATAGATAACCAAACTACCATAAAAGTGGTTAATACAATCTGATCATTCAGGTTACTTGTCAGATACCAAGATCCAACCCAGCTGTCCAGACCTCCCAGAAGCTTCCGTCCCTCAGTAAGAGTCTCTTGTCCAGGAGAGAACATAATAAAGATGAGGAGAATGAGTGTACGACTGTGCCTCCCAGGCTCAGCACAGCTGACTGCCTACAGCCGCTGGTCTGTCAAACATCCATCGTCTGCCTGCACCAGCATCCCACTGTGCTTCTGACCTCCTGGGCTCTGTGAGGGCCAGAGGAGTGGAGGAGCAGAGGGTGGCTGGTGGAGGGAAGTCGGGGGCTCTGCTTTGCTGTGACAGACCTATGTGAACACATGATACAGTATGTGAGCTCCACGCTCATCAAACTGTTCAAAAAAGATGCCTTATAAGTCGACTCACAACACCTTTTAAGTCGCAGTACAAATTCTGCATCAGCTGTGGGATGGTGGACACTGGATGGTAGCTATGAACCCAGATGATGTGCAGCTCTCATACAGCAACAAGCCACCATTCGCATGCACACCTGTAAGGGTTGTAGCACTTTCCAAGACACTGATTAAGCCTTGTGTGGGACTACAACATCCATGGATAGATGTTATCTTGACTCACATTAGACCTAATCTACTTCTTGGAAAGCAAACAGCCTGTGAGCCAGTATCTCGTAGAGAACAGGAGTAAGTGGGGTACAGTGTGTGAGTGAAGTGTGACTGTGCCCTTGTGACTGTGTCCTTGGGACTGTGTCCTTGTGACTGTGCCTTTTGTGTCTCTGGTTGATAAACAGGTGGTGGTGAATGCCCTGGTAGGAGCCATCCCCTCCATCATGAACGTGCTGCTAGTGTGTCTCATCTTCTGGCTCATCTTCAGCATCATGGGCGTCAACCTTTTTGCCGGCAAATATTATTATTGCTATAATGAAACGGAGGAGGCGCTGTTTCTCCCCGATGTGGTCAACAACAAGACCCAATGCTTTGCGCTTATTAATGCTAATTACACGGATGTCAGATGGAAGAATGTCAAAATTAACTTTGACAATGTGGGCGCTGGATATTTAGCCCTACTGCAAGTGGTGAGTGTCTGTACTTTGAAATGGGTAGTTCTTGATGGTCTTCCTTTCATCCAGACTGTAACAGTGGCACATTGGGATATTGACGAGGTAACTTCACGGTAATTTGTCCTTTTGCCTTGTCAGGCCACATTTAAGGGCTGGATGGACATTATGTATGCAGCAATAGATTCTAGAAAGGTAAGCTGTCAATGTTGTGAAAGGCCTCTCTACCTTTTCGTAGTGGAATAACAGTTACAATGTATTCCACATAATAGGCATGTTTTGGTCATGGTTTTAGGTGTCTTAGCTAAATAGCTGTATTGATATGGATATAGATATAAGCTAAGTCTGCCCTGTTGTGTGCAGGTGGAGGACCAGCCAATATATGAGGACAACATCTACATGTACATCTACTTTGTTATCTTCATCATTTTTGGCTCTTTCTTCACCCTCAACCTCTTCATTGGTGTTATCATTGACAACTTCAACCAGCAAAAAAAGAAGATAAGCTCTACCTCACCTTTATTTGTTTGAACAACACTGCAGATACACATTCAGTATATTTAGAATGGACTATACAAATGGTAAACACCTTCCAAGGTTGTAACCAGATTGTTCTTGTCTCTTTACTTTGGAGGTCAGGATATCTTCATGACAGAGGAACAAAAAAAATATTATAACGCTATGAAAAAGCTTGGCTCAAAGAAACCACAGAAACCCATCCCACGACCACTGGTAAGCCACAGTGTATACAGGGTCATGTATAGTTGACAGTGTATACAGGGCCATGTATAGTTGACAGTGTATACAGGGCCATGTATAGTTGACAGTGTATAGTTGACAGTGTATACAGGGCCATGTATAGTTGACAGTGTATACAGGGTCGTGTATAGTTGACAGTGTATACAGGGCCGTGTATAGTTGACAGTGTATACAGGGCCATGTATAGTTGACAGTGTATACAGGGCCATGTATAGTTGACAGTGTATACAAGGTAATGTATAGTTGACAGTGTATACAAGGTAATGTATAGTTGACAGTGTATACGTGACTCTGTATAGTTGACAGTGTATAGAGGGTCATGTATGGTTGGGTCATTAATGGAGCTCTCTATAAAAATACATAATTTCTCGTAACTATTTCATATTTCCTTTCCTTCTACTCTCTTCAGAACAAAATCCAGGGGATGGTATTTGATTTTGTAACACAGCAAGTTTTTGACATCTCCATTATGATGCTCATCTGCCTGAACATGGTTACCATGATGGTGGAGACAGACGACCAGACTGAGGAGACTGAGAATATCCTCTACTGGGTCAATTTTGTTTTCATTGTAGCCTTTACCACAGAGTTTGTGCTCAAGCTCTTCGCTCTACGCCACTACTACTTTACAATAGGATGGAACATCTTTGATGTTGTCGTGGTGATCCTTTCAATCGTCGGTAAGCAGAAGAGGAGACTGGGGTGTGGGTGGGGGGGATTCTCACACCATGCTGTCTGAATGCAGTTCATGTCTTTACATATCGAAGCAGGGCAAAATGTAATTCCAAGTATGAACAAGCATGCAAGTGTGTGTGATCTAGTTGCTGTTGTATTCAATCAGGCTAGTGAGCACTGGTAATGTGGGATCACATGTAGCAGGTGTAGTCTTTTGCTTGCTGCTGTATTCGGATGCAACCAGACCTAGGAAGCAGAGATCATTATGCTAGTATTGCCCTCTAGTGGACCCCCAGTCACAAATCCATGCTTGTTGTTTTCTGATCTGTATAGTCACCAGATAGTTACCAGTGCTACTGCTGGGTTAGATTACTTAACAATGACAAATGTCTTCTGTACGTATTTCTGTAATATTTGTTTTGTTATTCCTGTCTCTCTACCCCAGGGATGTTCCTGGCTGACATCATTGAGAAGTACTTTGTTTCACCGACCCTGTTCAGGGTGATCCGCCTGGCTCGTATTGGCCGTATTCTACGTCTCATTAAGGGTGCCAAGGGCATTAGAACTCTGCTGTTTGCCCTCATGATGTCACTTCCTGCCCTCTTCAACATTGGGCTGTTGCTCTTCCTGGTCATGTTCATTTTCTCTATCTTCGGCATGTCTAACTTTGGCTACGTCAAGCATGGGGCTGGGATCGACGACATGTACAATTTTGAAACATTCGGCAATAGCATGATCTGCCTGTTTATGATTACCACTTCTGCTGGCTGGGACGGCCTGCTGCTCCCCATCCTCAACTACCCCCCGGACTGCAACCCTGCTCTGGAGAACCCAGGAACCCCCAACACGGGCGACTGCGGAAACCCTTCGGTGGGAATCTTCTTCTTCGTCATGTACATCATCATCTCCTTCCTCATCGTGGTCAACATGTACATCGCCATCATCCTGGAGAACTTCAGCGTGGCCACTGAGGAGAGCGCAGACCCGCTCAGCGAGGACGACTTTGAGACCTTCTACGAAATCTGGGAGAAGTTTGACCCTGATGCTTCCCAGTTCATCACTTACTCGAAGCTGTCCGACTTCGCAGATACGCTGGAGCACCCGCTGCGTTTGCCCAAACCCAACACTATCGAACTGATCGCCATGGACATGCCCATGGTGAGCGGCGACCGTATCCACTGCCTGGACATCCTGTTTGCCTTCACCAAGCGTGTGTTGGGCGACAGCGGCGAGCTGGACATGCTGAGGCAGCAGATGGAGGAGCGCTTCGTAGCGGCCAACCCCTCCAAGGTGTCCTACGAGCCAATCACCACCACCCTGAGGCGTAAGCAGGAGGACGTGTCTGCCAAGATCATTCAGCGAGCATACCGCTCCTACCTAGCCAGGCGGGGCTTCAAATGCAAGCGCAAACCAGCCAATAACAAAGTGGAGAATGGCGAAACGAATCAGGAAAAGAAGGAAGGCACGCCGTCCACCGCCTCCCTCCCCTCTTACGACAGCGTCACCAAGCCGGACAAGGAGAAACAGGATGACAATAACGAGGGCAAGGGAGGGAGGAAAGAGAAGGGCCGAAACCAAAAAGATGTCAGGGAATCGAAGTGTTAGATTATTGGAATAAATAATAACAGTAATAACAGTAATAATTAATAAAAATGTAACTTCAAGCAAAGCGAGAGGAAACCATCTAACCCCACACAGATGTACAGATAATTTCATTTGCAAGTAAGAAAATAATACTATTAAATACTTTTGTTTACAGACTTCATACTTGTATCGATGCAGAGACAAGCAGCTCCAACTCTTTCAGCTTGAAGACACTTGAACTTGATTTAAACCAAACATAATCAGCGTACTGTGTGACATTGATGCATCTAGACTACTGATCTAAACTAAAAGGGAATGATTTACAGACAAAATATTAAGGAAATGTCTGTGTCTGCCGGAAGGGCAGAAAGTCTACTTACTGCTGGGATATTTGGATTAGGAACAGAACTCTACATTTAGAGGCTTGGATGTGAAACACTGAGGGGATCCATGGTGTGGATGCAAGCAATGGATTCCCATGGAAACCAGTGACGTGGGTGAGGAGAGTAAGGCAATGCTGCTGGATGCTGACGAAGCAGTCTAAAGGCTGGTTCTGTGTTATTCACTTTTGAAATGAATGGATGAAACTCAACGGACATTATCACTCTGTGAACAAACGGAAGAATGGACAAGAGAAAGAGAAAAAAAGACCCAGAACAATGTAAGGGTTTTTTCTTTGGTTTGTTAATGCTGAATATACTTGTATCTCCACTTAATTTGAGCGGCAAAAAAAGCTAAAAGTAAAAAGAAAAAAAAAAAGAAAAAAAAAGAACAACAACATTCAACATTTGCCCATGTCACTTAACTCTTCTACTCATTCTATCTTTGTTATACCCACATCGAAAAGCTTTTTCTACATGGGCTTTCACACTGATTGGTTAAGGGTCTGTTTATTAAGGGGTCAACTTGGGCCAAGGGCTTACATTTACTCAGACAGATTTCCAAACAAATACATAAATAATTGTGCTTGTTCAATGCATAGAAATGACTTGCATGATGGCATGTTTTGATCAGAAATCTTGCATGAATAATCATAGTCCACAAGACACTAATACTCAGACCACTACAGTGGCTTGGCCTGATGCTCAAGACACTGTTGAGAAATTGAAAGTGAGAAATAAGTAATTTGTTTTACAATGAGAAACACCATGGGGTTATTAATCTCGAATGGACCCTGTCTTTCTCTTTAATCAACACTTTTCAAACAACAGACATTTTATTGTAGCCTCAGTACACAAAATTAGTCTGGAACTACACACGTTGGCGTTGTCAAAAACACCAACATTGTAATGAAAAGAGGAGGAATCCTCTTTTTTTTGCTGCTCTGGAGATTCTGAGTGTGGAAAATATGGATGTTTGTGTGTATCGTTGGAACCGAACTGATGGATGGTTTGAATAGTGAGAAAAAATACTGTAAATCTTTAAAAAGCTTTTATTTTTAATTTGTATGCAGCATCATGAGTTGTGGTATGCACCATTCTTTCTGCCTTGGTTTCAGTGTTGGATGAGGCGCAGTGAGAGGCATGTAGAGTGGGCTAGAGTGGCTAGTGGGGATTAGACTGGTTTGGGAAGCTACTATTCACTGCTGGTGTTTCTCTATGGGTGAAAGAGGCCTATCAGGACTAAGGATGGCTTTGATTGAACTGGATTATTCATTCTGCTAAAATATTCTTTTTCTTTTTCTTATGGCTATGCTATTTGTAAAAAGGAATTATCCATGCAATGATTTCTTGTTTGTGTGGTAATGGTTTATGAGCGTTATTTGACCATGCATGTTAATCCCAGGCTAAAATGATGCTGAGAGTGATGGTCTTGAGCCAGAGGATGTTTTTGGTGTGAGTCAGTGACCTGGGACAGAGAATGAGAGGCAGAGAGAGAGAGAAAAATAAATGAGTGTATTGGTGATGGTAAATTACAATGTGGGGAAGCCAAAGAGATCTGCCTTGTGACCCCAGCTGTCGCCCCGATCCCATAAATGGGACAGGATGTAGTGCCCCACCCATTCCGTTTTTTTGCTGACATTGTTAGGAAAGACCCTAGAAATGTACTCAAGGCTTGAAATATTCACCCCTTTTTCTCAGGAGATATTACAGATGTATTATAACGAGCTCTGCAACTAAATGCAAGTGAATGTGATGAGAGTATTTATGAACACATTTTATTCTTGTGTGACGTTATGCCATGCTGATGGACAATGCTCTGGGCGGGCTGCCTGGCTGGGGCTGCCTGGCTGGGGCTGCCTGGCTAGGGCTGCCTGGCTGGGGCTGCCTGGCTAGGGCTGCCTGGCTAGGGCTGCCTGGCTAGGGCTGCCTGGCTAGGGCTGCCTGGCTAGGGCTGCCTGCCGGTCAGGGGCCAGTTTAGAGCTTCCTGCTAATGATGCTTAGAAATAATAGGGCTTGAAGCATCTCAGAGAAACAACAACATGTCGCTGGCTTATAAGGCCAAGCGTTTGTATCGGTAGCGGATTATATGTGCGGTTTGTGACGTTATGGAATTGGGTCTGGTCTCGAGGAAATACGCAAATATACAAGAGCAGTAATAATGTTCACCCCCCCCCAATAGAAATCCACGGTATAGAAAACACTGTGAGGAGATGTCATGAGCATGAATTTGGAGATGTTGGTTTGAGCGGCACACTAAATTCAGTTTGAGGCTGTTGTGGTACGTTGAGGAGCTCAGGCCCCAGAGATCCAGATTTGAACCCCCCCTCCCCTCCCCTTTCCCCGTGCTCTGAAACCCCTCATTAGCCATCCGTCTTCACAAAGCTGTACGCTTAACCAATACCAAATAACCAACAGAGCACTGGATGCAGCATTAGGTACTGTAAGCCTAAGCACCACACCAGAGCTTTTGCACTTTGTGTTGTGCAGTGATGTCACTTCCTGTTAATGAATAAACTCCCTGCCCCTTTTCAAGTTTTATGGTCCAGTTGCTGCATGAGATCTCCAAAATCAGTGTGGGTGTTAACTTGAACCAAATCAAACTCTGAATGATAAGCATACAAGCTACTGCCGTCCATTTTCTCCAAGCCCATCAAGGAAACACATAAATGTACTAACTGAAAAAACACACTTACATCCATTTGAAAAAAAATAGAAGAAAAAAAATGTACAGTTCAGGCTATGTTGTAAACGGCACAATATGCTGAAAAGTTAAGAATGGACTTTTTAAGAGACTATAAATAATGTAATATATCATTTTATTTTAACAGCATGCATAGTTTTTGTAAATACAGAAATACTGAAAAAACTACTGCTATTAATCTAATATTAAATATGAATAACCATACATAGAATGGCTTCGAGCTGACACCCCTTGTCACACTTGTTAGGCTGTGACACATTTGTTAGATGGAGTAGATTTTTTGAGTCACTTTTCACATAAAAGAGGGGAGTCAATTAAAAGAATCTATATTAAAGTGCAAAAACTATATATAAATCAATACATATATAGAACTATATTACATATATATTATATATATATTTCAATATATATATAGTATATATTCATTAGAAAATGTTCCTCAACTCTCCCTTTTGCTCCTAGTATTGAGGAGAAACCAGTACCACAGACTGTAACTGCTCACATTTCTTTTTTTGTGCAATATGTTTAGTGAATGACCAAAACTCTGGCCTGCCCAGGATCTCTATGTATTGGGTCCAGGCGTCCGATGCATGGTGTTGTACTGGCTGCTTGCTGAGGATCGTGTAGCCTGCATTGGTGAGAGGAGTGCACTACCAGCACCCCCTTTTGTACATGTGTGACCATGTCTCGCCCACAAATTCCCACCATCTTAGTGAATACCTGTCTAGAAACCTGCATTGACACAAACACACAGATGAACTCAATCTAGATATCTGTTCACACACACGCACACACTCCATCCTCAACAAGACGATCGGTATGCCCCAGTATTCTGAGCCTCAGGTCCCCATGTGTGACAGCTTTTTGATTGTTTAAGCTCTGACCCCCCTCCCACCTTCCCCTCCCCTCCTCCCCTCCACACACCCAATGTAATTTGGCAGAAACGTTATTTTCCTGTTATCCTCCCGACAATGTATGTCATGATTTAAAGGGTGAGTTGTATTTATTGTCAATGTGTTTGTTTCAGGTGCAATATCTCTAACGGCACGTGCCTTTATTAGCTGCCTGTTTAGTCTGTCAATAAAACCAGTAGGAGAATATCTATCCAAACCCATGGGAACGAATCAAAATGGAGCTAGGCAACAACCATGGACAGCCCAAAAAAAAAAGGGAAAATAAGAACTAACCTGGGGGAAAGTCAGCACCTAGACTTGGTTGACTGAACTACCATCTCATCTAGTCATGTAGTGGTCTGTGTGTATTCTATATCCGAGACATTTGGTTGGTGAGAGAACAGCTTGCCTTCTGTTTTTCGTCTTCTGTTCCTCATTTCAGATGTTGATTTACTTAATGGGTTATGTAGCTGTTATTTTGTAGCATGACCGAGATATTGATTTGATCATTTTATTTGCTGACAATAATTCTAAAAGCTTTTTGACTGTCGTCATTGTTATCTCTTGCCACTAATCCAGTCAGAGAGAGGGCGGCGTGTTGCACAACCACATGGGACATTAAAGTGAGAATCAGTGAAAGATTGTCTTCATTTGAGCACGAATCTATTTCCAAACAATAAAGCAGCCTTCCAGTTATGTACGAGTGCTGTCATTCTTTCATACACGACGAGGAAGAACAAATGAACCATTTGAATGCATTTTGTCTTGTAAAACGGTTGTGATTGTTGTACGGTCTAAATGTATTACAATCATGTGATGTCATCTATAAGGGAATGCAAGAAAGGTATACTTATTGTTAAATAAGCCTTGTAAGGTCATTCACATCCCAGGACCTGTAGTAAAACAGTATGTTGATCATGTATAGCAGGCTATACTCCTGTAAAGATGGTAATAATTGCTGGATATACAAATAAACAACACACGCAATTCATCCTGCTGGTGATTTAAAAGGTCAGCAATGGGCATTTTCTTTGCTCTCATAGCTGCTGTTTTTGTAAGGGAAAGATGTTTTAAATGAACGGAATGGCATGTCGATGGTGTTATAGCCTACATGGAACAGCAGCATTGTAAAACTTCAAGAGCAGCTATGTGTGTGTGTGTGGATAAGGTGGCGCACTGAATAAGGGAGGGATGAGGGGGAGGGGTAAGGAGAGACAGCACTGCAGTGCAGATAGATGAATGCAGTGGCCTGGGCTGAGTCAGCAGCCTGCTCCCTACAGGCCCAGACTGTACAGTGGACTGACTATACTACCTCCTCCCTACAGGCCCAGACTGTACAGTGGACTGACTATACTACCTCCTCCCTACAGGCTCATACTAACACACTGGGGAGGGAGGGGACAGGAAGAAACAAGCTCAGAGAGGAATTGAAAGAAAAAGAGAGTAAATATAAGGAGCTAGATTGATGTCAAACGATGTCAAAATCATTCATTCATTTGTCATATCTGTAATTTGAGATACGCACAGTATTTACAATGTGCTGCTTAATTCTGTTCACCTTTGAAGTGTGAAACTTTATACCTTATTCACAAATCCAATACTTATTACTTACAAAAATAATATATTTCATTCACTATCCTCTTCCCCCACCCTTTTCTTTAGCTGTCCTCCCCAACCCATCTGTTCTTGAACTCATCTGATAATAGAGAGCACATCCAGCCGCTGAGGTAGGACACTGGGGTCTATAAATCAGGCCCTTGAAGACAGAGTAAGACTGATGGCTTCAGTGTCGGGGTTCCAATGTGAGGATACTCAATATGCCCCATATTTAGATCTGTCCTAGTCAGAGGCACTCTTTTCTCTGAAGGATGAGTACCAGTGTGTGTGTTCTAATAACCTGCATCATTGAGTATATTTACCGTCTATAGATTAGAGCCTCAGGCACAGATAAGAGACATATGCGTCCCTTTCAGGACCGCCCTCTGCTCGCAGAGCCTAACCCTCAGTCAAGTTATTCATTAACATGAGTAGTGCTCCACCTAGCGGCAACTTTTTGAACTGTTTGCTTTTGCAAAAAATCTAGCAAGCTAGCTATTTCGGAGTCAGCGTTTGTCCAGGCAAAACGGAACATTCCATTAGCTAGACATAAATATTTGATTGTCACCGTTGACCTATGCTATGGACTACAGTCTTAGAAGGCAATTTTTCTTGAGTTACATTGACAATTCACCAATTCAAGTGATTAGGCAAATATCTCGGCCTCCACAGTCTCCCTGTCCTCAGGTACCCGACATCACAGAGGCCACTGGACTCGAATGGTTTGAAATAGCGACCTCGACCGGTGAGGGGATGGAGAAAAAGTATAAACCCGTAACCCTGACAAATTATAATACAAATAAATTTTTGTCGTAGTTGGAACTAACAACTCTGAACAGTGACCGTTACATCTCGCTAAGGGTTTCTTCATGTACAAATGTAACAGGACCCTCGAGTTCGGACCAAGGTGTGCCCTGCTCCCCGTGTGTGTCGGGATCAATGTTCAGTAGCGTCCAGTGCTCCCCCATAAACAGTAAGTGGTGTGGGTTGATTCATGAGAATTGTATTCCAAATTATATAACAAATCGTTGTTATAATACGATGAAATTTTTAAGCAACTGTGGTCTACGACTGCTACTCTGACTCTAAGATCACTTTAGCAATCAACAGAGTGTTCGCGTGAGTATTTATACAGCCATTATTTCACCTTGCCTGTCGTATCATACATGTAGACTTTGCAGTTCCATGTACTCCAGTTCAGAGATTATACAGTGTCTTTCTCAGCCCAGAGGAGGGGCCTGGCAGGGGGAGTCCTGCCTGCTGCAACACCAGATCCCCCCTGGGTAAAACGTTAAGCTCCTCACCACCACATAGTCTTGCACACTCCATCATCGTGTGACTTAGTTCAAATAGATTGCATGCAATGTGTCAACTTGTAACACACACTATAATGTTCCCAGCTCAAACGGTTCCAGTTTTAGGGAAGAGAAGAATTGTTGATGAAGAACATTTGTGGACAAAGAAAGGATCTCCACACAGCCATCCCAGAGAGAAGGCGTTGGTTGACAGAGGAATCAAAGAAAAAAAAGAGGGAAATGAGATGGTGGATCCACCAACCTTTTAACAGACAATGTTTAACATTATATTCAATTACCTTCTATTCAGTTTGCTGTTTGTATTCCTTATTGTTTACGAGACATTCTAAAACATTCTTACTTCACATTAGTTATCTATGAAGTCAGTTTATTGATGTTATAGTAAAGTTGTGACACTGTTATATATTATGTCCAGTGCAGTTCTTCATTACAGCCTTATCATGTCCAACAGTGGGTAGGGTCGTGCATGCTAGTGTTAGTGATTGAGTTAATGTCAAATGTCATATATCTTCTTAAACTACCCCCCCCTCTCTCTCTCAACACATGTCTGGGTTAACCTGTAGCTTGTGGTGTATGTTGAGAGGGGGTTGGTTATCTGCTGTGGAATGCCTGGACAGGACAGCAGGCAGAGTTGAGCAGTACTGGTGACTGGAGACAATGGTGCTGGACATCTGTCACACACCAGCGCACACCCCTCACCCCATACAATAGGCTTGAAGACAGGGGACGGGGGGGACATGTGGCTTTCTCTCTTCACTCTCTCCCCTTACTCTACCCCCTCTTCAGCCTTCCTCGGGGCTCGACCGCAGCACAAATGACTCTTTGTTCCCTTGCTAATGTTTGGCCCTCCACCCCTAACTACTCTCTTAAAAACATTTCTGTTTTTTTTTTCTTCTTCTTTGAGAAATAAGAGTTTAATAAGCGCAGCCTGCTGTGTTTCCCTTCAGTGTCATGCGCCACCACAGGTTAAGTGAGCTAACAGAATTAGCCCTGTGTGTCCACTACAATTTAAAAAAAACTCAAGTGGGAAAAAGGATAGGGAAGTCAGAGCCTGATTGACACAGTAATTGGTCAAATGTAATGTCTTTCAAACCACAGAAGTTGTGAAGGTTATGTGTATGAAACCTCCAAGGAACACATTCTCCAGGACATGGACGCTAAATGCTGACGTGGGCCACTCTGAGTAGGCCAACCGCTGCTCAAACTGGGTAAAGATTGCCTACAAACCTTTACAGAGACGGTGACAAGATCAAAGAAAGAAGGTTTTAATCAGTCTGGTCCACTATGACATACAATCAAGACACATGTTGAGCAGATTGAGATGTGAATTACAGGTGATGAATCGTGGTTACTGTAGAAACGTCAACGCCATCGTACGTGTTGAACTCCATGGCATCATCATATTCCTCTGGGATTTCTGTTGAATCACCTTCAAGAGAGAATCATCAGGTGCCAATTAAAAAAAAAGGAAAACTGGAAAAAAACGTCATTAAAAGTCCCAAAAGGAAGTATCACTGGTGACAGATGTATTTAGAACAGACTCTACCTCTCTGCTTCCTCCTCATTGAGTTGTACGTGTAAAACCCCACTGCGAGAAGAGCTGTGAATAACAGAAGCACTGCAATATGGGAATATGGAGGTGGAACCGAATCCTGTTGACCTGTGACACATGAAAACACCCATTTGCAAGTCACTCCTAATGTGCTAGCTGCCAAATGGATAACTTTGGTCAATCGTTACAAACACCAAGGCTCACCAGACAGGAAGGTGAGCATTTGTTCTGTCTTATTGTGTGTACCGATCTTGCACGCATACACCCCCTCGTCGCTCGCGGTGAAGTTGAAGAGGAGGACAGACAGGTCTCCAGCAGTGCTGTTGCTGAAGACAGCCCTGTGTCGGTAGACATCGCTCCACTCAGACGACAGAGCAGACCACATCTCTGTCACACCTAGTCGACTTCCCACAGTCCAGGTCAGCCTACTGGGTGTGGCCTGAGGATCAGAGCAGGAGCAGGGCAAGAGGACAGCTTGGCCAGGTGTAGCCCTCAGCTCCATCTGACTTGGACCGGTTAGTGAACACCCTGCAGAAACACAGCACCCTTGTTACTAATCATCTCATCACACCTACTGTGACCCTTGTTGAGACGCCTCTTAGCTGCTTTCAGGTTTCTTGATGTGGCCATTTTATCCAAACCAAACTGGTTTGGATAGAACATATGAACTTTTTATTCCTATTTTAAGGTTGCATGTTAAAAAAGGTTCTTTGTCTCTCAAAGCCAAAGCAGACATCAGTACAGTGATCTGGAGCCGCCCAACCTTTCACATGAACTTTGATGTGTCGGTACAGTGAGCCGTTGGTCTTGCAGATGTACAGAGCGCTGTCTTCTTCAGTCAGCTGGGAGAAAAGGAGGGATAGGTTCCCAGGAGTGTCAGCGCTGTTACACGTAACCACTCGGTCTTTGTACTCGTCATTCACGCTAGACCTCCTGATCCCTAGGATTTCTTTCATGGGAGTTGATTCCACAGTCCACCTGACGTAGCCAGGCCTGTCCTTGAGGTCAGAACAGAAGCAGGGCAAGAGGACAGACTGGCCTGAGTACACCGTAAGCTCTGTCAGCTCAGGCCCAGACAGAGTACAGCCTAAAGACACAAACAGACGGGCCATCTTCAGTAACTTTGACCTGAAGTTCTTCATAGCTAACTGTTGAGGAACATGTACATTTGCTAACAAACACATCATCATCTGTGTTTTGGCATCCGGATATAACTGTAGATTGACCCCCACCCAAAAAGTGCCATTACATGCATAGTTCTGCATAGTGCTTTTTTGTTTTTAGAGGGCAGTATTGTAATGCCCCAGGGCAATAGTTATTGTATTGTTGTTGGGTTGTCCACTATTGTATTGTTGTCCCACCCCTCTCTATTACAAATGTGAATTAAAGTGTCAGTATAATAGTATGGACTTACCTGTTGTTCTCTGTCGTATTAAGTAGACCAGACACACCACTGTCATCCACATGACTGTCCTCTTAAACAAGAAGTGGTTTAATGTTATTGAGAGTAACCTCAACCTAACCTTGATTCAGTTTCCTTTAATGTCACATTACGTGCTGCCACTGTGAGTAGCGAAAGTTTCAGAAGTCTGAGAACTGCACAACCTTACCGTCATTTTACAGGCACACATTCAATTGTGGTCATTCATTTGCAATGTTATTACATTCGATTTAAGATCACTAGCATCGTTCCAGCATGTCTTAGTTTTGGTTATGTTGCTCAGATTGTTTTGAACACACAAGTAAAATCTACAAATTGGACTTGGTATGTCTTTAGGTATCATAACCTTATTTGAAAACAGTCACACTTCCTGATTTAAGTAGGTTGACCTGTTATAGTGTTTTGCAAGACTGAAGAGTAAAAGATTGCAGAGGCAAAATAAGGATACAATGAGACGAGACAAATAACTTTGGCATATCTTCATTTCCATGAAACAATCTTCTTTCAAAATAGTCTTTCTGAGGTAGACTAACAGTTCAAGAATAAACACAATTTCTTGTTGACAGACATGTGAAAGGACACGCCCAACATCTTCAAAATGAGGTAGAAAGGGTTACAGAGAATGGTCGAGAAACTACAACAAAAAGGAACTACTGTATCAAAGAGAGTTTTAACACTCCACTATTGTTGGACAAACGTGTCTGCCGCTGAAACCCAAACAATCACAGTTGTTAATCTTGTCCAATAGAGAATACATTCAATGTGATGGAGTGGAAGAGCATATAGTGGTAGCAGGCTAAGCGCTTATGACACACCAGTCCATGTTCTTGGACTAAACTTGCATTGCTATTGTTCCTTTGACTACCATACTTTTCCAGTTTGACCTGTGCTCATACACCCCTCTGTTAGTCAGGTTAAAGGTTCAGCAAGTGAAGCCACATGTCTAAACCTGGAGGCACAGTCTCATTCACCAGCAGCCTCATATACAATTCATATTCTGAATCATTCAGTGCTGGCGAACAAATGAACTTGATCAGGCTGTACATTCTAATCTTTGTATCTGGTTCTCTAATTGACTGGAGCTTCAAAAGCTACAGGTTTTCAAACTGAGAGAATATCTTATGGCAGAGGCCTCTCATTAATGTGACGTTTCCACATTAAAATACACAGCAATGACTGGTATTATTTCATCCATTGTATATATGGACAGATGTTTCTAGAGTGAATTACAATTTGAATCAACTTGCAATTAGTGGTGTTTACGGTAGTTTGGCGTTCAGAAAATATACAGCACGCCTCACGCTATTAAGTGATAGGGTGAAGTCACATGATGGTCATGAAGTAAAAGAAAGATGCTTACATTTACTGAGTGAATACTTGTTTTTGACAGAGAACTATAGAACTCTGCTAGTGATTTTGTATGTTCCGTAGCTCCATAGTGAAGACTTACAGGTTCAAGATGGCCGTGAAGGGCTGTTATGCCCCTGGGTAGAATGGGTCGGTGTAATATTAAAACATGTGCTGAGAACAGAACATTGATCAGAGAAACACTATAAGACAGTGAACACTAGAGGAGGTGGAACACTTAGCAACTGGATCTAGCAAAGGAACGACTAATTAAGATATTTATTTCCTATCAGGTAACTACTTTCAATGATATGAACTTACATCGATAAGAATATTTAGATGCATATTTTGACAAGTAAAGCTTTATAGTTTGTACGTTTGTCCATCAAAAGTGATTTTTTATCTTTCGCTAACTACATAACACTTACTGAAAGTAATGACTCCACCAAAATCTATGAGAAATCAAATCTATACACAAAGAACATGTTTCGTATATCTAAAAACAACATTGATGTACATTATGGCATGTAATATCCTTTTGAAAAATATCTGATTTACATTCATCATTTCAGGCCTTGATAAAAATCAAACTTCCTGAACCAGAGCTTGAGTGTTTGACTATTTTCTTTGACATATATAACGCTGTATATGTGCCTGTGTGTATGGTCGTGTGTGTGTGTGAGTGCGCATGTGTGTGTCTTTGATGACCTCTGTGCAAGACTTTGTGGCAATTTTTGTCCGCGCCTGATACTTTTCGTGTGTGTACGATAGAGTGAGGGAGAGAAACCATGCCTATGTGGAAATAGTCAATGTCTAATAGATGTAGGTGCGATGTCTTTCTGATTGCATGCATGTCCTGTGCTGCACATGTACATATACTGTATGTATTCATGCATATGTGTGTGAGAGCACACATTCATGTTGACGGCCCTTCTGTTTTCCCTGAAGAGTGCAGCAAGTTTTCAGATTCTTCAAAGCCTTGACTCCATCTTATTCTCAATAGAGCGCCCTAAAACGCCCTAAGGTATAACATACATTCTTTCTTTAAATTCTGAGGTAACAATATTTTTCCTGAGTATTCCATAACAAGACTACATATAATTTTCTGAGAAGCAAAAAGAAAAGAAAAAAAAAAAAGTTACATGAAAAATACTGGCAGTTTGATTTGAAGATTTTAGAGTACTTGTGTAAATGATAAACTATTCAACAGCACATTAGAACAAAGCTGCATGTTAACTAATGAACTGCAGCAAGAACAGTGTACTGTCATGTAAAATTAACAACCACTCGTGCATTTTTCACCCCCAAATTGGTGTTCTTAACTTTCAATGATGTTAAATGTGAATGTTGTGAAAAGGTCGCTGCGTAGATTGCTGCCATTGAAAGCTGAATGAGGTAGGTATGGAGAAAACGAAAGCAAGAGCGTCTGAAAGACCTGAGAAAGAGTCTTCAGACGATCATATCGAGGTAAAGTAAGGGGAAGGGGGGACATTCATGTCAAAGCGTCTCAATTTGTCAAAGAGCTGTCAGTGATTGTGCTGTAGTAGCATGATAAAGCACACCAAATCAATTGTCTTCTTTGCATTTTGGTATGGGTAAATATAATGATCATAGTGTGTGATATTCAGTATTGCAGTTCAGAGCCCATGTAATACCTCACACCAAGAGAGAGCTTCTAAAATTTGTAAAGCGACAACATTGGAAATGCTGCTGCCCATAATAGCGGATGGGAAATAAATAGGATCCTGAGAGAGCCTATCAGCGCATTCTGTCTGACAGGTTTAGGACAGTGCTCTTAACTAAACCCTTATACCCTTACACTAACATGACAGGACAAACTTCCTGTAGACCTTTTAAAGACGTTTGAATGCTGTAGACTGATGGAGATGAGTTCTTCTTCTACTATCAACTGAATCCTTGTTGTAAAGATTCCGCTCTTTTCTTGTTCTGCTTGGTTGCTCTGATGCTCACTCCCAGTCGCCTCCCAGGACAGCAGCTTGACTCGTCCCGCTGCTTGTCTCAGGTGTCTGACCGTTAGTGACCTCCAGTAGCGTCTTCCGACCGCGCACGTAAAGCAGGCATCTTCATGGACAGCCTCTGCTGCTGAGGGAACCCCCCGTCCCCTGCTGCCGCCTCCCCCACCGGCCCTGGAGGGGGGCTGTACTCCCCTGCCCCGCCATACGGAGGCGACACCAGCGGCTTGCTTGGCTTGTAGACCTGGCTCTCTGATACGCTCAGGTCGTAGCCATTGCTTTGGCCATTGCCGTGGCTCTTTGAGTGCCCGTTCCCTTGGTCGTTGCCGTACTTCCTGTAGCGCACGGCGTCCCCCTCTCTTCCCTCTGGCTCCTCCACCTCTGCCATATCAAAAGCCTTGCGTTTCAGAGCTCCGCCGGAATCAGAGGCGGTGGAGCCCAGGCTATGAGAGGCGTAGCCGTAGCTGCCCCCCACCACTGTGGGCCTGGGGGCTAGGGGTGTAGGAGCGCTCAGCCCAGATGGCAGATACGAGGCACTGGGGTGGCTGTAGCCTGAGGCAAGGCTGGTCTGGGGGTGAGGGTAGCACCCTGGAGGGTAGTTGTAGACAGGGCTAGTGGGGTTGTAACTGGACTGCAGGGAGTGCAGGGGGGCCGGGGGAAGTGCTGGACTGGACTGAGGGCAGTATCCTGAGGACAGATAGGTGCTGTTGTAGGCAGGGGGGTAGTCCTGAGAGGGAGGGGCACTGCAGGAGCCCACTCCGCTGTAGCTAGGGTCAGAGGTCACCAGCGTCACACCACCTGGGCCTGTGCCCACTTTGGCCCCTGCTGCCAGAGCCTCCAGGCCAGGGTAACACTCCATGCCTTGGCTCAAGGCCCAAGGTTCAGACTCGCTTTTTAGGAAAGTCCCAGGCTCTGAGTAGGCCCCGGTGGCAGGCCGCTCGTAGGGTAGCTCCAGTCCTGAATATTTCTCGGCATAGCGTTTGAGCAGGGAGGAAGCAGTCAGAGCCGAGATGTCGTCACTGGCCCAGGGGTAACCTGAGGGTGAGTAGCCACGGCGGCCAGGACCATAGGGGTCGTGTTTGAGGGCAGAGGGTGGCGATGTAGTGGAAGAAACGTCAAGGTGCTGCTCAGGCCACTGTGACAGGGCAGCAGCGTGCTCCGGAGACCAGTGCATCTTCAACAGGCCTGGAGAGAGGATTAAAAGAGAGAAGAAGAAAAGTGGTACCTTGTCAATCTAGTGTTACCTAGCAAGATCTAGCTAGTCTAGCAAGATCTAGCTAGTCTAGCAACAGCCCCCCCTAATCACCCTAACCACCTTACATTTATTCATAATCACAGCTCTGCTTGTCAGACAATGAGCCTCACACGCTTCCCTGTACGGACCTGTTAACCGTGCAGAGAGACCTGCGACTCCGGCCCTTCATGCGGTGCCATGAAAACAGCCTCCAGCTGCGGTCCCCACAGGTTTAAGCCCCTGTCAGACCTCCCTCCCCTCTGCTGCTCCACTTCTCTCTCTCTTTCTCTCACTGGGGCCATTGTTGTCCCCTCTGTGCAGTGCCCTATTTGAGACCACCCCCTCAACTCCTCTCACCACCAAAACCTCCTCCCCACCCCCACAGAGCGTGTGATCTAATTCAGACAAACCTCAGGGGTCTGCTGGACACAGGGGGGAGGAGAGAGATGGAGAGGAAGGGAGAGAGAGGGGGTGGGTAGTTTGGGGTGAAAAAATGAACAGAGTGGCTTTTCATTACACCTCGGAGAGAGAAAGAAACCGACCAGAGCCGTCACTGACCACGACCACCATGTTCATTGACTAAACAACAGGGATGACGATGAAAATGGGTTGCTGTCACATGATCACGGTCTGGTGTGAAAGTGTTGGTAGCCTACATTTACACAAACACACATCCTAATCCCTGGGTGCAGTGGCTGTTGGGTTTCAATATGCTTTGATTGGCTGCTGCAGTCTTTGACTGGGCATTAGTCAGACATTCCAAACATTGCAGAGTATTATTAAACTGTCCTGACCTCCTTAACAAGGACTAAATAGAGAGGGAGACACAGACATGCATTTGTCTCACCTACTATATCTGAGCAGCACCACCCCCATCCCTGTGCTCTAGGGAATTCTTGTCAGTCATGGGACTGTCCTCTTCCCCAGCCTAAACACAAATCCTACACTTCTGGCACAGGGTCGATAGAGCCTTGCTCAAACATTGCAGTCCCATCACACAAACACCCAAGACTGCACGCACACACGCACACACACATGAAGCCACACACCCACAAATGCTTATCTCCATGTCTATACCCAGTCAGACTCCTCTTCTACCAGCTGGCCTTGTCGTGAGTTAAACAAAGAGTGAATGGACATTTCTTGGCTTTGACTTTATATTTTTCCTTCTGACCATAGAAACAAACTGCCTTCTGAGCATATAAACAGCCACCAGTGCACACAAACAACACTTACAATAGACAGCATAACGTCCCTTCAAATGACACACAAACATGCATGCACACACAGGAGCCCCTGACTGATACTCACTAACCATACTCGTCCAGAGTGCAGACCAGACTATCAGCTTATCTTCCTTAAACTCCTCTCTTTCTCACTTCTTCAGAAGAAAGCACTTGGTCATCTACTCTAGACATACTGAGTTGTACAGTACACTGTAGATCTACTATTCGTACTGAAACATAATCCATACTAACAGACTAAGCACAGAAGTCTGCATCATGAGAGGAATCAGCCAACGATTGGAGGAGGCTGTTTAGCACGCTGAAGACCAGACTGCCCAAACCAGACTAATGATGGATTAAAAGACAGAAAGATTACTTTGTGTGTGTGTGGCAGGGGGGAGGGGGGAGCAGGGGGGGCTATAGTGATCATAAAAAGGCAGAGGAATGACCACCACTCTGTGCAGTCCACGATGGCAACTTCACCTACATTCTCATTCTGAAACTGTGGCCAAGAGTGGAACTCTGAAATGAATCTAACATGCGGTTAGGTATGAGAGACTACTTTCTCCCAGGGTCCTAGTGTCTGCCGGTTCTCACTACTTCCACACAGCGCTCAAAGCATAAACCCTCTTGGTTTTCCAAAGGCAAATCAGTGCTGGTAAAAGAAAATGCCAGTGCAGATGATTGTTTACGTTTATGATCCAAGGAGAAGCCCAAAGCGCCCCTAACCTTAATCTAGTCTGCTTGCCTGGTAGAAGGGCTTAGACAATCCCTGAGCCACAGGCTTACTCCTACACTCAGAAGATGAGGTCCTCAACATCACGTCCATATGCAAAGCTAAGATGAGCTTGGCCATGTGGAATAAGAACACAAGGCGCCAAGACAGGCTAAGGTATCATTTCACGGATCGATATGTAACGTTCAACGATCCATTTTCTATTGAGGAAACGACTGAAGAGCACACAGTGTAATTGCAAACATCTCTTGGATCGTACAAGACATGATAAGAAATAATTGACGTCTCATTTCCAACATGAATGTTCTCTGTGGACGGAGCAGGACTGTTGGACAGACTGCATGCTGGTGCAGGATTTACTTTTAGAAGTTCTTTCTAGAACGAGGACTTTTCTTACTGCCCCCTAGCCTTGACGAAACTTTGTATCTGAGTCCACGTTCAACCTAACTGAGTAGATATCCTCTTTGCATGAAACCCCCACAGGTCACTGATGACTCACGCTATACATCTGAAATGTTTCGCACATGTAATGAGAGGTGCCAACAGGGGCCAGTAGAGGCCCCTGAAATGTGAGACTAGCAGGAAGTGACTTGAAGTTACAGCCCCAACGGGGCCCACAACTGCACCCTGTCTCCTCATCTCTGTTCCCCAGCACCTGGGGCCCTGCACCCAGTGCTACCCTAACTCTACACCCATGCTTTTTTTCCAAGCCTCAGGGACAAAGGCTCTCACATGGAGCCAACATGCCTCCTGGGAACACTGGTGTGCGTGTGCACGCGCACGATCGTGTGTGTGTGTGCGTGCCTTCATGTTTAAACGTCTGATTTAAAAACATGCTGGTCACCAAGCCCTTGATTAATTAAATCATGAGATGGCCTGCGTGGTGTGTCTGTGTGTGTGTGCGTGCGTGTGTTTGTGTGTCTGCATGCACCAGCTTTCATCACCTTCCACTCTGTCCAGCTCCACAGTCCAAACCCCCAGTCTTCAGAGCCTGCAGCCTGAGAGAGAGAGAGAGAGAGAGAGAGAGAGAGAGAGAGAGAGAGAGCTGTTCTCCTGGAGCTTCACTACAGTGGGCGGCAGGAGTAGATCTCTCCTCTCTGTCTCTAGCTTCCTGCATCCTTATCCAGTCAGAAGATCCATCTAACGCTCAGTGAATAGCACCAGCATCGATCATACAATAATGTGCTCATAATATGACTGGGCAAGGGATGTGTGGCTGGACACTGTTAGGCTGGGAGCCAGTTAGCCTTGTGGTGCTGCATGGTCAGGGGGAGTCGTTTAGGGTTAATTAGATGTGGACTGCAGGTGGGGGAAGGGTTGGAGATCAGAGGTAGCTGGATAGATAGAAATAAACACACCCTAAGGGTGAACGGATTCAATTACTCAAGTCACATAGTATTTAAAAAAAATCTCTGGGTGGATGCAGACAGGAATGCAAACAATGAACACAAGAGAGTCATTATAATTCTACTGTGTAGCACAATTCTGTATTTGATCTTTGTGTGCGGGGAGGACACAGACCAGGCAAACAGAATCTTGCTCGTCATGAGGATGAGTCAGCCCTCTGGAATGCAAGGAATCCAACTTGAAATCTATGTACACAGCAACTGACCTCCCCATATGCTGAGACACAAACCAAGATAGGCACTCAGAGGCTTTTTGGCTCCTGATCAAGCACACTATCAGGAGCTCACACTTTATTGGGTGATTTGTATTAGTTAGCATTCATTTAGGTCATTGGCCAGATCAATATGGAACACATCAGCTGGCCAATGGGACATTAATATACAGGGACATCTGCAAGGACAGACCGCCCGCTTCACTGTCACATGACTCACAGGATTATGCCAGCGCTTTATGAATAAAATGGAACTATTTTCCACATCAGTTTGTATCACAATTCAATTTGACATCATGCACATAGTTTTTGCACTCAACTAGACTGACAAGCGTGTTCTAAAGAGGAGTGCCGTGTCACTGAGAAAACCAGATAACCTCGCTTGCCTTTCTACCTTCAGCCCTCCAACCATGGCCTTAGGGACGTCCATTCTACAGAGAAATCAGCTGGCATACTGGCTGATGTTGGGACGTGCACTTTACGTGGAATTTCAGCATTGTGTACCAAGAAACAGGCAAACCAGTCGGACAAAAAATGTCAGTTTCTCAGAGCTTTCCTGTCAAACCCTTTACATGGAAAATCCCTCAGGGAGATGTAAGGATTCACCGATGCATCAATGCAAGGATGCCTCTACTCTGTTGATGTCTTAGGTCTCTCTTTTCCTTACATTTTTTCTTTTTCTGAAAAAAATGGCTATTCCCCTCCTGTGCCCCTCCCTCTCTCTGGCTGGTAGTTAAGACTGCAGTGTGTGTCCAAGCTTGTGTGTGGTCAGACCTCCCCTCCCCCGCAAGTACTCTCCCTGCCTCTTTTCTGTGTGTATGTCTCTCTCTCTCTCTCTCTCTCTCTCTCTCTCTCACACACACACACACACACACACATTATGGCAGAGTTGGAGCAGGGCTCTCTGCTTATTGTGTCCACTCATATATCAGACTGCAGCTGACCAGTCTCTCCTCCTGTTCCAGTCCATCTGCCTCCCCTCCCCGCCCTGTCTTACTCCGTGTTTACACAGCTTCGTGAGTTACCTGGTGAAGCCCTCCTCCTCCTCACACCACAACGCAGCTCTAAGCCTTTACCCCATCTAACGAGGACCGCCGCTGTGCTGGACTACAATTTACTTAACGAGCTGTCATGCCTGTGATGGTTCGCTGCTGTGTGTGTTCATGTTTGCGTTCTGGGGCAGAGAGAGTGAGGGTGAGATTGAGTCCCACCTCCCCATCCTCATTAGTGCTCGTTGACACCCTGTTCCTAACGATCGCCCTCTCGTTCACATCAACGCTTCCCTATGGGCTACAATTGATGGTCCACAAAAGCTATTTACTACGGCGTTTATATCACACACTCCTAATTATGACTGGCCTGGTGTGTGTGTGTTTCACTGCTAGCTGAGTGTGTGTGTGTGTGTGTGTGTGTGGATGCAAGAACAGATTTCTCCATAGTAAAAGAAAAATCTAACATGGACATGTAAGTTTTCTCCAGGTAGGAATGTGGCAAAGGCTTGCCAAGCAAATTCACCTCAGACAAGAAACAGAGCTTGTGTGTGCTCTCCTAAGTCTCTCCTACTCTTCAGAAGAGACCATACAAACATTAGAAACCTTAACTTACTAGTTCTGGAAATGACCCATTTTACACCAACTTAAGAGCCCATAGTAGGTCAGTTCTTGATTCTCCATTCCTTTTCTTCTTATCATGGTGAGGTTTTCCGAAATCAATAGCCTCATTAGTATCAACAAAAGTAACAGAATCGGTCGACTCCCTTGCAAATATACACATATGCACATTAGAAAACAGCCTGACAATGTATCGACTGCAGCCATCAAAAGACAAACGCTGGGCTTTTTTGGAGAAAAGGGTTGTGTTGTTCATGTGAAATTCCTCTATGGGAAGTGCCAAGACTCAGCTGTTAAAGACATTATCCCCTCCCCAATATCTCCTGTTCCACCCTCAACCCATGACTCCCTCTCTCTCCCAACCCCCCTCTCTCTCCCTACCACCCACCCTCTAACCTCCCTCTTTCTACCTACCTCACTCTGTCTCTTTTTTACTGTCTCCCCACTTTCACCCTCCGTCCCTCCCGCCCTTGTGCCTCCACCTCACCCTGCCTGCTCATCCCTGCAGCTTCAGGGAAGATGTCACGTATCAGCCAGGACAGAGTGAGATGACAGAGTTCATGGAAAACATGGCTGGCTAAAGAACCAGACAGACATAGTGATACCTACTGTAGGGGGTGACAGGACTGAGCATTCTGCAGCCCTGGCCCCAAGAGAAGAGAACCAGAGGACAACTTGTCCACTCAGAGGAGCTGGAGACTCAGCATTCTGCTGATCCTGCCTGGACTACTGCGGATGGTTTCCTGGATGCATCTACTACTGTCTGGCCTTCTGCTCCTGTCCATGGCTCATGTCAGTCCTTAGCACGGCTCTCAAACACCAACACCTAGAGTGAAGGGGGAGATTTAGACACAAGGAAATGGAGTGTATATGCACTCATACGTTTGCTCGATCAATCAGTCACTTACACTTAATCACTCACTCATTACTCAATCCCCCAGTCACTAAATTATTCACCCACTCATAAAATATCTGTATTTTTTGGCCTTGTGTATGTTGACAGAGACAGTTGGAGAGAGACAGGAAAGCAAAGAGATATTCAGGGAGGGGGGAGACATGCAGGAAATGACCCGGGCTGGAATCGAACCGTGTGTTATGGCCTTAGTCTCAAGGGGAAGCACTCCAGCTGGTAAGCAATTGTGGCACCCCTAAAAAATTAATCTTGCACTTATTTTTTCATAGTACATTTTTATGTAATATGTAAACTACATTACTCGAATTTCATAACATACAAATAAATCTATCAGCAAAGCTGAAAAGAGTCAGATTCAAGTTGAAGCAACTGTAAGCTGTTGTGTGCGTGTGTCTAACAGCACATTAGATACTCTGACAGAAAGGGAACCACTCTGCCCTCTGACCACTGAATGTAAAAAACATGACCATCAACACAGAAAAGAGTTCTATTCTCTACACCGACCCACACGTCCATCTAAGCAAACACACAGACACACACACTTAAAATACAATCAGAACTTTGTACATTGTGAAATGTATGTTTCAGAAAGTACAGCACAGAAAAATGAATTAGCGTGCATAATGAGATTGTTTACACCTGAAAAAACACACAAAAAAGAGATGAGAGCCCAGGCAACTAAAACCATCCAGAGGAAAGGATATCACAACACCAGGGTCAGAAAGAGACAGAAATGGAAGAAACGAAGAGAAAGAGAGGAGAGAAAGAGAGCAAAGGGGAGAGAGAGAACGAGAGAGAGTGAGTGAGAGAGAGAGAAAGAGAGAGAGAGAGAGAGAGGAAGAAAGGGGAACAGATAAAACGAGTAGGAATGTGGGGAGAAGAGATAGAGGACAAAACAGAGGAGCTGAGAATCTATTGGAATTGCTGAACAAAACTGATCTATCTGATGGGAAATTTGATGCAAAAACAAGAGTGAGGACCTTGAAACCAGTCTTACCTGCTCATGTTTCTACTTCCTCAGTGTTTTAGATGTAAAAGGTTGAACAATAATCCATAGGGCAGAGGAAGGCAAGCAGGCGCATGTGTGTACATACAGCTATCTCTTCTTTCCACTTCTGGGACTCAAGCCTTCCCTCACACTCCCTCTTTCACCTAGTGACAACAGTGCAGCACACATGCATCCCTTCCCCCAACCTCTCTACCCCTCCCCCAGTCTCTCTCCCTCTGTCTCTCTCCCTCTCTCCCTTTTGTTAAAACTATTTCAGCAGGAAAGGAGAGAGGGAAAAAGTGACCAATCTTGCAGTGTCAGAGAAGAGCATGAGTCCCTGATGTGTGTGTGCGCACTCATCTGTTTCAGTGTCTAAGTGAATAGACAGAAATGCAAGCACATACACACTAACAAACACACACCTCACACACAGCTTAAAGATGCAGAATTTTCTCCTTCAGTGATCACATGGGAAGTTCAGTGATTGTCAATGACTCTCATTGATTGAGAACATTGATCTAAGTATTGTTGGGTGGGTAGGGTTTAAACAACCATCTCAATGTGACCCTTGATACCCTGAACACAAACACACACAGCCATTGGCTTTCCTGTATGCAAGTTTAACATTTGTACATTTTACGTCAAACGTTTTATTGTGTCTTTGATTTCATTTTTGACAAAAAATGCATCATTTGCATTTTCTGTCACGATAGCTGTTGTTCTGTATTTAGAGTTGTGCTGTAGGCGGGGCACACATACACTTCTCACGTTACACTGCCATAAACATGCCACGGTCCTAAACATTCTCTCTGCTCACCTCACACTACCCTAGACCCACATGTCCTTCTGTAACTGCTGGGCTTCAGATGCCGCTCTGTGCTGCCGCTCTGCGCTGCCGCTCTGCGCTGCCGCTCTGCGCTGCCGCTCTGCGCTGCCGCTCTGCGCTGCCGCTCTGTGCTCTGTGCTCTGTGCTGCTGCTCTGCGCTCTGTGCTCTGTGCTGCTGCTCTGTGCTCTGTGCTGCCGCTCTGTGCTCTGTGCTGCTGCTCTGTGCTGCTGCTCTGTGCTCTGTGCTGCTGCTCTGTGCTCTGTGCTGCTGCTCTGTGCTCTGTGCTGCCGCTCTGCGCTCTGTGCTGCTGCTCTGTGCTCTGTGCTGCTGCTCTGTGCTGCCACTCTGTGCTCTGTGCTGCTGCTCTGTGCTGCCACTCTGTGCTCTGTGCTGCCGCTCTGTGCTGCCGCTCTGCGCTGCCGCTCTGCGCTGCTGCTCTGTGCTGTACAGTATGGCATCTATCAGATGCCCAACAGGGCTGACGGCTCCTGCTCAGCTCAGCTCTTTCTGTTATACCTGCTTCGCTGACAGCTTCAAAACCCCTGTGGATGGATTGTCCTTCCACACAATGGATCTAAACAATCACTAATGTGCCGTAAAAGCAGTTTTGTTCTTGGCCCAGGTAATCCACGCAGTTTGATTCCTACTGACTAGGACCTGAAAGCTTGCTACAGCTCATCTGACACACACAACCAACCAGGTCTGTGTCCTGGTCACTGACACACAGGCCACTCTGTGGTTATGCTACATGACTTATGACTGGAAGGATTCACCTCAACATTTTATTTTAAGGTGTAATTATACACCTAATTTTCCAACAGCAAATATATGTGTGCACACATTGTTGAAACACACACAGGCACACGCGCATCGTCTACGCATTTCAGATCTGGCTGATATTAGATTGTGTAACCCTAACCCCAGTCTTTCTCACCCCCTGGGTGGGATGGGTCACATGACGGAACCCCCGAGAGGCTCAGCTGTTTGTCACTCTAATTCTGTCCCCAGCAGCTGAACACTGGCCTGCTGCACATGGCTGCCCCCAAGCCTGCTGGGGGCGGAAAGGAAGAGGACGGAGAGATAGAGAGGGGGGGGGGGGGGAGGGAGAGAGGAGAGGGGGAGGTTGAAGCACATGTCTCTTGGTGGGGTTATTTGAGGTAATCTGAAACAGCAAGTCAGGCATCGGTCCTAGAATTGATTTGCTCAGCAGGATGGTTTGTGACCATGTACGTGTGGATATGCAAATATACTAACCAAGAGAGTGTGTGGTCTGTGTAGTATGTGCTTTCGCTACAAACTACGCAGCATTTGCTAGAATGTGATTGTGAATAGGTAACACAAGCTTAATACTTGCGTAGATAAACAGACTTTTTGGAAATGCTGAAAAGCTGAGACAGGAAATGTTGGTAGCCAGAACAGGAAAAGTGTGTTAAACAGGGTATTGTCTGCCTCATAACGTCAACGCTCTCGTACTTAAATCACACATACCCCACACAAGCACACACATTTCAGTTCTCATATTGTGCTTCTCTTCTCAAGTACAGATGGTCAACAAGCTGCCCAGGCTATAGTACTCAAGGTTACAAAGCAGCACCATCTCAGAGGTCTTCAATGACCTCACTAGAGGAGGGCAGTGAGAGGCCGGCCATGTCTGAAAAGCTGCCATGGTGGAAGCAAATCTTGTTTCTCAACTGTTCTTTCTTCTGGCCATAACAAAGAGTTAATCAAACCTCTGAAAGTGCACACACCCACGCACACCCACGCACACACGCACGTCAAACACACACATCAAACACACACACACACACGCACGCACGTCAAACACACTCATCAAACACACACACACGGGGAGCAGCCCGGGGCTCCACGTTTGAGTGGCTTATTGTTCTCTGGTAGAGAACATAATATCCAAGGTCTGGTAATGGAGGTTAGATTAATTGCTGACAAATCTGTATTCAGCAGTTTCCTTTCTCCGGCCCTGACGGATTTATGACAGAGATTGATGGAGGGGAGGGCCGGGCCCAAGAGCTGCCTCTGTTTGGTGGAGAAAAGAAGACAACGGTCTGGTTGAAAGAAAGAGAGAGAGAGAGAGACAGAGAGAAGGATGTACAGACTTGTTTTGGAACGGCCCTTCATACACAGAAGTCGCCGGCCTTTCAGCAGTGCCAAGGAGAGTGCCGAGTACTTGTGTGTTCTGATTCCTTGATTAGAAGTAAAGACAAATGGGACGTGTTGTCACCGTCATTGGCTGGCCTGCAGCCATTGGACAGCAGCGCTGACAGCAGCATGTGTCACCTGGGTGGAACTACAACACAAGAAGAAGAGGATTGATCCCCTGTCGGCTTTACTGTAAATCAAATCAGACAGACAGAAATAACGATGTGGAAAGCACTGCTGTACACGGTCCTGATGTTCAGTGCCAGTATCTACCTTCTTGTCTGACCGAACCCTTTCCCTTTCACTGTGTCCATGGTCACACCCAGTCCAGCCACTGTTTAGTGTGTCACTGCTGCCAGATCTGTTGGGGTGGAGTCCCACCAGCTGTTTGTAATCAAGAGCATTCAGGAGTCCGGGGCCACACGATGCCCTGAGGCCAACGCTGGACATTCTCCCCCTGCCCCCAACACACTCACCCTCTCTCACGCTCAGTGTGCCCCCAACACAAGGGCTTCTTGCTCAGCCCATCCCCTTCAAGATGCCAGGAGAGCAGAGGTGGAACTCAAGAGCACAGGGGGAGATGGGGGGTGCCAAAGTAAAGACACAAGTTGATATTGCAAGGATGTGATATATGAAAGGTTACTGATCGACCAGTGATATGTTGCAATTAGTTTATGAGTATCTGGTGCGTAAATTGTTTAGGTAATCAGGTGCGTAGACGAGGTTCGAGGTGTGGTCTTCTGCGAACCTCAGCAGAGTCAACCTCAATCAACCCCAGATGTGACTCGACCTAGGAGAGAAAGTAGAGGGTGGAGACTGGCTCCTGTCTTAATATAGCCCTAGCCATCGGGTTTAATGGGAGTTGAGTTGAGAATCCTGCTGAAGTTGTTTGAGTGACTGTAGCCAGATGGTGATTAAGAACACTCCTTACCTCCGAGACACACAGCAAGAGAGTTGCATGTTTCTCAAGTACGTTGAAAAGATGCCATCCTGCTCCTTTTGACGCTTTCCATTTCAAATCTTCATCTTATCTGGTGTTGTAGTTGCAGTATAATGTCTTAGTAGCAGTTAAGAAAAAATGATGTTTTAAAAGAAAGAAAAAAGTTTGAATGGAATTCACTTCTCTGCTTTGATTCAATGCCAATAGTCTCTCTGTCGCCATCTGGTGCATTTCAAAATCCCTCAAACTTTTAACTGACTAAGTTACCGCCACCCTGTGGTAGGATGCTGGTCCTTTTACATGTTTTAGTATTACTCTTAACAGTTTTTACACATGTATTATGTTGTTATTATACTGTTGTTACACATATCACACAACTCTATTTTTCTGACAACTTTTACAAAAAACTAAAACAATAGCAATTACTGCTCTTTACTACATGTCAGAGGCCATATTTTACTTTAAAATGATTGAAAATTGTTGTCAGTACCTCAACTTTTACCCCTCTTTTAAAGTGAAGGATGTGTGTCGGCTACTTCTGTAATCTCTAGATACGTTCTGTGTGGCATCTCACTTGTACAAGAGTACACCATGCAACATAAAGCAAGTATACTTTTAAATATGTATGGTTTATTTCCATCTTCAATAATCCAAAATTACATTACGTACACATATAAAACATTCATAGTTATTGAGCTATATATGGAACATTCAGTGGTTAAAGTAGTTATCTTTCTCCATATGGCTCCTTAGGTAGGAGTGAGGTCACTACTGTGCAATCTATTTCTCTCTCTAACCCCCTCCCTTCTTTCCTTCCTTTCTCTTTCGTTACTTTCTTTCTCTTACCATCACAACATCATTCTTGCAGAAATGATAGAGACATTCTTACACACTGAATACGTTACTGTCAACCAGTCACTACAGGGCGGGGTGAGGAAAGGAAAGGTTAACACTACTGAATGTTTCGGCTTGTGGACATGGATGTGCACAGCCTTCATGGGAAACAGTTATGGGCATCACACTGTCAGGATACCTACATACCATCGACATCCTGGAGCGGTTACATTGAAACAAATGACGCACTGTATGAGTATAGCATGGTTAACCCAATGCCTTTTTTCCCCCATGACCAGTCAATGTAGGAGCCTCTGGGTTAAGGTCCTGTATGGCCCCACCTGGAGCCTCAGTACCGGCTAAGACAGTAAGGGGATGAAGAGGTTACAGCAACACTGACAGAACCACTGTGTACTGGACGAGGTCACAAATTCTTAAAACACAGACGTTCAACAATACACCCTCACACACTCTCACACGCGGAATGCTGCCGGTTCCTATGGAAATCTTACATGGATCAATGTGTCAGTCAGCTTCAACAATTACATCGGTCGTTACAAAGATTGCTTTGCTAAATTATTACAAGTTTTTTCTGAGAGCACATTAACTAGCAGGGAGTCATTCTGCAGCTTTTTCTGCTTGGTCCTGTACAGTTAACATATTGGTTATTTACAGTGCTTATTTGGTTGCAGTATTTTAACATGGACAAAGCTGCAGTCGTATTTGTTTTGTCTATTGTCTTATTCTTCAGCTGTTTACCAGGAATCTCAGGGAATACCTTATCAGCATTACTCCGTTATAATAGGGGTCCAAAAAAACAACCAAACAGTTGTATAGAAGGTACATCCAAATTCATCTCACAAACAGGGTACCAGACGTTCCTGTTCTCAGTGGGAACAGACTCACCGGTGCCAGTGACCTGTTCAACAGCGATCCTGAAACAGTAGCATGGCTCACCAGGCTACAAGGTTGTTTGTGTAGGGTTACCCAACCTCCCAGGCAACAGTCACAGGCAGGACTGATGGGGACTCGAGGACCGTGACAGAGATGGAAACAGAAGGCTGTTGATCCTGGACTCAGGAAACATTGGAGGGATTCATGTGATGGCTTCATTCATATTTGGGTAACTATGATGCACCAAGCATTCTGCTAGCACACTACTTTGTTACAATATTTACAATCCAGAAAGGAAAGTGAACATGATATTCGTATCTAAAATAAATCGTCAGAACTTATTGTAAAACAGTCATATATTCTCTTACTACATTTTGTATAAAAAACACTGATCATATATGTATATATACTTCTCTATGTGTATATATATATATGTACTGTATCTACACAAAGTGCAACTACAACGTAAAGGCTTATTATTCTAGAAGATTGTGCCAGAAGGCCTCCTGTCTGGGCCCTGTCTGGGCTGACACCAGCTGGCACAGCTCACAGGTAAAAGGGATCACAGGGATCACCTTGCACAGGTCGGAGGTTAACCTATGACGCTGGCACGTTTCCAACGAGATGATCTGTCATAACGCAAAAGATGAACCTCAACATCTAAACGCGTTCTTGGTTGTTCTGTAACCTGGGGTCAGTTATTGCTGATGTAAAGCCTGTTTGATTTTAGGATATCTTTTTATCAATCTCTCTCACACACACACATGCGCACTTCACATACACAAACCCCCTTAAAGACACACGCACACACACGTACAAGGTTGTGAGTTTTCATAGACTCATTTCCAGTGGTGGTCCTGTTGTGCTCCAGGCCTCCTAGACCTTGTACAGCATCAGCAGAATCAATACATTCACATACATCTCAGACACTTTGAAGATGAGCAACTCATTACATGACCACACATCATGAAGTATCTTTCTTAGAGAAATTTTGTGATGGCACTCATTCAAGGTAAGCCCCTGTGGGTCTCTTTCATATTGCACAGAATGAACACAGACATTGTGTACAAAGATAGATCTCTATATTAGAGATACAGTAATATTCATTAAAATCTCAGAAACAATTTTACAAGACCACCACTGAGACCACAGTTATGGCACAGAAAAATTGTGTATATTAATAATAAGTGACTAACAGTGCTAATGGATAATCCTGTATTTGAATACAAGGAGTATTCATTATACAGAACTAGCTAATAGGTTGGTGTGAGAAACTGTTTAGGGGAGGGCTTGTGTGTTAGGTTGTGTTGGGCAGGATGTACAAGAACAGCAACGGTGAGGTGTGCTGTGTTAGGAACTGGTAAAGTAGGAAGTGTGTTCAGGAGGGAGTGTGCAGTACCATCACTGGAACAGAAGGGGGCAGTGGTTTGAGCGTGTAAGTTACGGCCTCAGGAGGTGTGTAAAGTAACAGCATCCGCAGACAACAGCTTCCACGCTCACTGGTCTATGAATTCCAGTCGTCATCCTGAACACACTAAAGGGGGGAGAGAGACGAGAGAGAGAGAGAGAGAGAGAGAGAGAGAAGAGAGGAGGAGAGAGGAGAGAGGAGAGAGAGAGAGAGAGACGAAGAAGGAAGAGAGAGAGAGAGAGAGAGAGAGAGAGAGAGAAAGAGATGGGAAACACACAAAAAGTCAACATTGCTTTCAGGATAGCATGAAAGCCCAGGAGAGGAGACAGAGGGCTTGTAAGGAAAAGGGCAGGGGCCCAGGGGGGGGGGGAAAAGGGGGGGGGGGGGGGGGGGGGCAGGGGGGCGTCCTCATGCTGACAACATGGAAGGAGGAGGGCCTTGCCTTTTTAGCAGCCCCTGAGCGTGCTTCCTTTTGGTTGGAGCTGAGGGATTTCCACACGGTGGTTTTAGACATCTCATCAGAAATGTTTATATCAGAGGGGTCACACCTGGGGAGGGGAGGGAAGGAGATGGAAGAAGGGTGATGGAGAGGGAGGGGGATGCTGGAAGTGGGTCAGAAGGAGAGGGTATGGAGAGGGAGGGGAGGGGTCAGAAGGAGAGGGTATGGAGAGGGAGGGGAGGGGTCAGAAGGAGATATGGAGAGGAGGGAGGGGTAGAAGGAGAGGTTATGGGAGAGGGAGGGGAGGGGTCAGAAGGGAGAGGTATGGAGAGGGAGGGAGGGGTCAGAAGGAGAGGGTATGGAGAGGGAGGGAGTCGGGCCAGGAGACGCAGCAAAGAATCCCAAACGACTGAATGGTACCTGGTACCCCGGAACGCCATAGTGACGGCTGGGTCCCCCAGAAGGAGAGGGTATGGAGAGAGAGGGGAGGGGGGGTCTGCGGTGTTAGTACTCAACAAACAGTTCAAGTTAGAACCCACAAGGACGAAACATCACAGACAGACAGACAGACAGACAGACAGACAGACAGACAGACAGACAGACAGACAGACAGGAGGGTGACACTATGTTGCTCTCAGTCTTGCCTTCCATCATATTACCGAGTAATTCCTGTCAGTGTATTTGTGTGTGTGAATTCACCTTGGGTCGTGTGTCTTGGGAGATTGGAGGAGCTTGCTTTCCTCCATGGGGATCTGAATGACGGTCTTATCTTCCCCTGCTGCATCCAAAATCTCCTCGGACTCCTACACAACACACACACTCTCAAATTACATGTGTTGCTGGTCCCTACTTGCATGGTGAACAGTCTTCTACTGGCTGTAGTGAGGCACCTCCACGATGCTCTTGCAGGCATCATCCAGCCTCTTCTTCTTGCTCTCCGGCATGATGTCATCCAGGTAGCTCAGCTCCCTCTTGGAGAAACACAGGTCCAGTAGCTTGCGGATAAACACCAAGGCAAGCACCTGCGTGTGCAAGGGTACAGATTCTTCAGCAAAGCACGACTTCCAATGGAAAGAATCTCATTTCTTGCCATGTCTGGTAGCCCGACCACCCTAAGTACGATGCATGATGCAGGTCCGATGCAATGTTAACGCTATGCTGCCTAGCTTCTGTGGAGCATCACACTGCTACTCAGCGTTGGCGATGTCATCGCCATACAAGGAAGTGAGCGAGCACCAGACGGGCCTTACCATCATGGGGAAGACGATGGCGGCAGGCGAGGTCTTGATGACCCACAGCAGCACCAGGCAGGTGAGCTGGGTCACAGTGAACAGGTGCACCTTCCTCAGAGGGACGTGGCGTAGGTAGATGAAGTCTGGCTGGTGCTTGGGAGGCATGCCAAACAACAGGAGGCGGTCGAACAACTGAGGGAAACGGAGGAGAGAGGCTGAAGATAAGACAGCTCGTCCAAGGGGAGGGGAGGCACAAGTGAAAACAAGTGAACAGACATTTAGAAAGATACAGGCAAGACAGAACATTTTAATTTCATTTTTTTTTATAATTAGGAAAAAGGGAGAGTTCCAAATGAAGACAGAGTGAGGGAGTGAGACCAATGGGACAGAGAGAGAGGAGACAGAGAGAGTGAGAGTAAGGAGAGAGTAAGGAGACAGAGTGAGTAAGGAGACAGTGAGTAAGTGACAGATTAATGAGAGTAAGGAGACAGAGAGAGTGAGAGTAAGGAGAGAGTAAGGAGACAGAGTGAGTAAGGAGACAGAGAGTAAGCGACAGATTAATGAGAGTAAGGAGACAGAGAGAGTAAGGAGACAGAGAGAGAGTAAGGAGACAGTAATGAGAGTAATAGACAGAGAGAGTGTAAGGAGACAGAGAGTAAGTGACAGATTAATGAGAGTAAGGAGACAGAGAGAGAGTAAGGAGACAGAGAGAGAGTAAGGAGACAGAGAGGGAGTAAGGAGAGAGGGTAATGATACAGAGAGTGAGAGTAAGGAGAGAGAGTAAGTAGACAGCAGACAGCAAGGGACCCGACCCACTTGTGCTTCTCATCATAGAGGTTATGAACGAAAGCAACTTGTAAGTAGGCCAGGAGACCCAAGTCCTTAACCCTCACGCTGACTACACACATGAGATCAACTGTAAGTTTCCTTTTGACTGTAAACACTGTCCACCAGTGCCCTAGTACACAGGTGTGCGTTTGTGTGTAGAACATGATACGGTCTCCGCCTGTGCGTTTGTGTCAGTGTGTAGTACCTGGATGCCCTTCAGCGAAGACGCTCCCATGTAAAGGAACACTCCGTACAGGACTGGCATTGGGATGAACTACAAAAAATAAAATACATGCACAGACTCAAACACACAGTAAGACTGGCACAGAGTGTTTTTGTAGAACTGCTTCACCCCTAGGAACCCCAATGAGAAGGACATATGTCTGTGTTTGACTCCGGACACGGATAACGACTGAAGCGTGACAGAGTTTCGGAGTACTTCCCAAGAGCAGCGGGGACTGTTCTCCGTGACGTCAGCGGAGACGTTAGACGCGAAAGCGACTCTCAGACGCACCTGCAGGGCGCCCGTCATGAACACGGAGCAGCCCATGAGCAGGAAGATCATGAGGCCGGTGAAGCGCTGCTCGCGGATCCCCAGGAAGCGGGGCTGCTCGCCGGGGGCCGAGCTCTCTGACTCCAGCTTCAGGCTGTTGACGTGGGAGATGGAGAGCACCGTGGCGGCCACGAACCAGGGCAGGCCCATGATGGAGCACACGGCCAGCATCACTGCCACCATCAGCAGGTCCAGGTGGTAGCCGCAGCCCTTCTGCAGGGGTGAGGAGACACACACGCATCTGAGACACACAGACTCCAAAGAGGATGAGTGTAGTATGTGTCTCTCACTCAAAAAGAGAGGGCTGGTCAGGATTCGACAAGCAAATGAGACTGAATAATCCAGTAACTAAGATCCTGCAACCAACCACACGCAATCTTTGAAGTAGTACTGTAGGGACGCTCTAGATAAACAGGTCAGGCTGTGGAACACACGCCAGCAGCTAGTATCACACCAGCAGTTTGTGCTCCTTGCGGTTGATGATGACAGCAGTGATCTGCTGGTCCATGAAGATGAGGATGGTGCAGAGCAGGGCAGGAATGGCAGCTGCCAGCACAGTCCACCAGGGGTTTATTCCTATGGGACTGATCAGCCAGCCACGGTCGTTTCGTGTTGGCTGGAAGAACACACAAACATGAAGTACACATTGGGAAGACTGACTATAAATGACTATAATGCATCAATAACAATATTGTGGTGCATATATGATTCACAAAGTTCTTTTAGTATTCCATCTTCTCAAAATGAAAGATGATGTATGTATTACAGTATGTGCTCTATTGGAGTCCCAGTAATGCTATATCAGCGATATGTAACGTGAATGTAAATAAAGATGTTGTACCTGAAACTTGCTGGGCACCTGTAACTTCTGAGTGGGCACGCCAATGCAGTAGTCCAACAGAACCATGATCACGATGGTCAGGAAGACTGCAAAGTCACTGATCATTGACCGCACCTGGACAAAACACAACAAATCTATGATATCGATAGATTTGTTTTTGTGTACCAGAGAAATATTGCCCTGCTGACTAGTTTGTATTGACAGTCATACTTTGGTTGGGAAGTAGCGGCTGGTCTTGAACTGCTTGAGGAAGCCTGACATCAAGAAGGTGGCAAAAAACAAAATGGCCGACCAGAAGAGCACATCAGGGGTGTAGGGACCGTGGTGGCCACACGCCGTACCCACAAACTGGCCCTGCATGCTCATACACTCCTACATCAAACAAAGAAAGGAGATTGACGTCAAGATCGACAACCAAACAAAAAACTACTTGTGAAAAAGTGTACATGCTATGTGTTCAGAACACAACATAAGATGATGTAACGCTGTACTAATATTCAGATCATGGAATAATGCCATGTTTCTGTGGGTTGTGAGTGTGTGCGTTACCTTGACAGTGAGGTTAGCCCAGGGCACAGTGGTGGCTGTTATGTTCCTCTCACTCCAAAGCTCCAGAGTAGCATTACTGGGATCATCAGGCTCTGCACACCGACAGCTACACACACACACACACACACACACAAACACACACACACACAAACACACACACACATGAACGTACACACACACACACACACACATACACACACACAAAGAAAGAAAGCCCAGGTACATCACAGAGTGTTCAACATGACAAGATCCCACTCTGGCATCACCACAGGGATCAGAGCAGTAAGAGCAGCAAGTTCAGTACAGCTGTTGAATTGATGGCAGGATGAAGAGAGAGCAACGACAAAACCCCCGAGGCGAGTCTCATCTCTGAAGCCCAGGCCAGTACAAAGACAGCTCTCAGAAGGATGAGGCACTGCAGTGTGAAGCTGTGCGGCAGGGAGGGAGGGAGAGAGCCACACAGCTGTGTCTGGGCAAGGCTTAGCTCGACTTCTCTCGTCTGTTCGACTTCACACTTAATGATCCCTGCCCTCGTTTAATTGGGGACAATCAACTTGTAGGTTGGAGGTGGCGCTCACTAGGCAAGTGTGAGCTGGTCCAGGTTGCTGTGGGAGTTGATAGGGTAGAGCTCTCCCAGGTGGATGAGCTTCTCCAGCGCCTCGTAGATGAAGATGAGGCAGATGAGCGAGGCGAACGCCTCCTCCGTGAAGCGTGTGATGTAGCAGACCAGCGAGCTGGCGTCCGTGGCCACCAGGACCAGACACAGGAAGGCCGTCCACAGACCGATGCACGTCCTCAGAGACAGGTAGGAGAGCTTGTAGTCCCTGACATAGAGAAAGGGTTAGGGTTTGAACTACTCTTGCAAAGTCCTGGATATCGCATGTGAATACACAAAGCACTGACTTGCAGAACTTAAAGAGGATCTTCTCAAACACTAGCACAGGGCCTGTGCTGCCCAGGATGGTGAGGGGCTGGCCAGCGAACAGGGAGTAGGCTACCCCTGTCATAGAAGCACCCAGCAGAGACTCGATGGCACTCTGGTATAAACACACAGCAGGACAGATCGTAATGACACTCACAGTATCATAGTGTGTGAGTGTGTGTGCATGTGCGTGTGAGGGTGTGTGCATGTGTTTGTGAGGGTGTGTTCATGTTTGTGTGCATGTGTGTGTGTGTGTGAGGGTGTGTGCATGTGTGTGTGTGTGCATGTGAGTGAGGGTGTGTGTGTGAGGGTGTGTGCATGTGTGTGTGTGTGTGTGTGTGTGTGTGCGTGTGTGCATGTGTGTGTGCATGTGTGTGTGCATGTGTGTGTGTGCACGTGCATGTGTGTGTGAGGGTGTGCTCACAATGCGCCCTTCAGTAGCTTCTCCAAGCAGTCCCCCGAAGGTGATGACAGGGGACATGCAGGCGCAGTACAGGAACAGGAAGGAGGCGACACACTGCAGATTCATGCCGTCTCTGTAGTCACTCAGGTAGAACGGAGCCTTCCGCTTGATGTCCAGAATCAGACCTCCAAACAACCTGACCAGGAGGAGCAGCGTTGGTCATGACAGATGCCAAGTGTGTAGAGGAGAGAGCAGCAAAGTGAGTGTAGAGGAGAGAGCAGCAAAGTGAGTGTAGAGGAGAGAGCAGCAAAGTGAGTGTAGAGGAGAGAGCAGCAAAGTGTGTGTAGCAGAGAGAGCGGTAGAGTGCATGTAGAGAAGAGAGCAGCAGGGCATGTATAGAGGAGAGAGCAGCAGAGCATGTATAGAGGAGAGAGCAGCACAGTGTGTACAGAGGAGAGAGCAGCAGTAAGCACCAGTTGAAATGAGCCTTTAAGGTTTGAGGTGTTGTAGAGCGTCCATCTTACCTTCCTGTTCTCTGGAGCTCAGGACCATGCTCCTCAGCATGCAGCTCTTCCTCCACCACGCTGGTGGTGCCGTTCGGGACCCCTGGCATTTTCCTCTTCTCCTACACATGCACACAGCCAAACCTTTACATTAATACTCCCTTCGAATGCAACTGGAAGCAATGTATAACGTCTATATAACCTTTTTACACGCCAAACTGTTCGATACTATGTCATGTCATACAATGCCACAGCTGTCACAGTCACCTGTGAGGGGACGTTCTTGGGGGGCTCGATGCGTATGGAGGGATCCCACTCCCCAGGGGGCAGCACGGTCACCTGGTCCAGGAACTCGTCTATCCCGGCCAGCAGGTCCTCTCGATCCTTGGCCTTGTAGGCCACGTCATGGAATATCTACCATGCAAGCACAGCACAGCTTGGAAAAAGAGAAGATTTGGCAGGACAGGGAGAAGTATAGACGGTGGGACTGAAGTCACGAGGGAGGGGCCCTTGCCTCGTCTGTCATGATGGTCGCCATGGAGCGGCCAATCTCGTGGTATTGCTGAGCCTTTCCATCCGGGCCCAGGAGGATGAACAGGAACCTTTCAGTATGGTCACAATGACTCGAATTATACCCTGTCACGCCTCGTAATAACTCCAATCAATATCACAATGGATCAGGTAAATAAACACATTACATAAATACATCAGCATGTACAGAGTGACTCACATGCCCCTGTTTCAGATTCCCCTCCTCCCAAGACACACACAGTGCAGCAAAGCACAGCACAGCACAGCACAGCACAGCAAAGCACAGCACAGCACAGCACAGTACAGCACAGCATAGTTCTTCCTTAGTGTCCCTGTACCTGGTAGGTATGGGGACCTCAGTGAGGCCAGTGAGCAGCACAGCGGGGGACAGGCGGACGAAGGCCACGATGGGTCTCTCCAGGAAGTCCAGCTCTCCCACCAGCACGTTGGAGGCCTCTGCTCCAGTGGGAATCTTCTTCATGAAGTGCATGTCCACCTGGCGAGAGAGGAGGGACCAGACCTCACTGGGAACTCTTCCTAGCACCACAAGCTTCATGCCTGTTTTGCCAGGCAAGTTTATTTCACATTTTTTGTCTGTTTTCAGTTGGTGCATGTGCATCGGTTTGTGAGTGTATTGGTTATTTTGACTTTCATGTTCCTCAAAATCATACAATTTCTATAATGTCTGAGGTCTAGAACCAGGTGGACACAACCACCCACAAATGCAGCGTTGGTTCATAACTATTCTAGCTTCCATGTTCCTTTCCCCTGCTGGACCCCAGGCGGTGCTGCGTGACCCAGATGGTCTCTGAATGGCCTGCAGATCGATGGCAGCAGACGTGTTGTCCCTTCAGGCCCATCATACCCAGTCACCCCTTCCCCCCTCACACACACAGAACTCTGGCATGCTGCTGGAAACAACACACCAAGAACAACGATGGTGTAGAGGATCATGTGAAGGCTAGTCCATGCAGGGTACAGAGGTAGAGAGGTGTGGGTGAGGCCGGAGTAGATTACCTTGCTGAGGTCTACCTGTGCACTGTCTGGGTTGGCCCCATTCTTCACCTCTACGCTGGTGGGAGGGGGCTGAGGAGAGACTGCAGGACCTGTGGAGACAAGGGGGGTGTGTACATGTGTGTGTGTGTTTGTAGGGAAGGGTGTGTACGTGTGTGTGCAGGGGCGAGGAGGGGAGAGGAGGGGAGGGTGGTCAGGGTGAGTATAGCAGACTCAGTACATTTCCTCTGCACAGTTGGCCCACTGCCAAGAGACTGAAACGATCCATAAAATGCTGCAATCTTTATTCTGTCAATACAGTCCATCTGGTGGGAACAATCGAATAGATTTGTGGTTGACGGCCCAGCTACAGTGCCAATGTGACATTTCTGTTAGGCGTTCTCAGTTCCTCTGTTACCCTGTAGGGTCTGCCTGCTATTGCACCTCTCTGTCTCTATCTCCATCTCTTCTAACACTTATTCCTGATATCATCAGATGGGTTAAGGTTAGGGTTACCCCCTAACCCCTCCCATATCTCTCTACCTACCAGGCTTGTCCATGTTGTGTGGCTCCGACTGCTTGCGGCCGGCATCAGCGAAGGAGCGCACCATGGGAATCAGGTTGTTCCTCTTCTTGTCGTTCTGGTGGTGGTGTCTCTTCAGGAGCGCCTCGCGCACCTTCACACGCACGCTGTCATCCAGCTCGTGGGACGCCTCCTGGTGGTCCAACACCATGTCTGCAGAGGAGGACACACCACTCCGTCTCAAACTCCATCATTCAGTAGAAACTGTCCCCAGGAACGTCACCCTGCCATGCAAACTGGAACATCTTTAACAAGGGCTACTAGTCTACTCAGTAACTCAATCATATGTCTGCTGTTAAGACAGCAGGCTGTATCAATACAGCATGTGAAGCGTGCCGAAGGAAAGGCCTCCACAGATGGTGTGTATCCTTAGTGAGGCAGGATGTGTGCGCGCGTGCGTGTGTGTGTGTGTGAATATGTGCATGCGTTTGAGTGTGTGTGAAATCCCTCCATATTTCTTCCTCATCTGCTCCACACCTTTCCACCCTAAAGCTGCTGAGTCAGCAGTGAATTACTACTCCTCACTCGCTTCTTCATGCCCCGACTCTCCATCATTCCTCAATCAATAACAGTCCCTTTCACCGTGGGTGTAACACACACACACACACACACACACACTATGGGGGCTGGCTGTAATTCTAAGCACACCTGAAGGCCATTGAGTAAATTTACAATTCCAGTCTCAACTGCTCTGCTAACAGAAGGACACAGACAGGAGGATAAAGTGAAGCAGTCGTCAGCGGTGTCTCTCTGCATCCCCTTCAAATGGAACCTCATACCAACTTCAACTTTACACGTGGTCGTCATTGCCTTGTTTATCTAGTTTGTTTCAATCAGAACATGCCTCTTCTTTTAGCTCTCTCTCTCTCCCTCCTTGCCTATCCCCTTGTCTCTGCCTCGGCCTCTCTCTAATCCCTCGTGAAGAGAGTGGATGTGACAGCTGCAGGTGGCAGGTGTCAGATGGAGAGGAGGAGGAGAGGAGAGGGATGAGGGAGGAGAGGGACCCCTTCAGCCTGCGCACCTGTCTGTCACCTTTAGTCCACCTGTTTAACCAGCAGGAAGGCCAGACTGACTGACAGGCGTGACTGTGTGTGTTTGAATGTGCGTGTGTTTGTTTGTGTTCGAGAGAGCAACAGTTTTCTTCTCCAGTCCTCCTGGGAGTTTGCGTATTGTGTTCTGAAGATGCTTTGAAAAGCAACAGCAGCAGTGAGTCACCATAGAGCAACCCACCTGATGCAGGCAGAGACGTATTGATCTTCTGAAAGCTTGATGAGTTAGCTGAGGTGTTGTACAAGTTGGCATGTCGTATCTTGTATTAACACGTGCTAGATAAACCTTGTTAGCGGCAGACAGTTTTTGTTGCTGTGGTCATTTGAATTTCCTTACATTTTCTAAACCTTTCTCAAAATCAAGTTTTGATTTGATGAATCATGATGTGATCATTTCCAGTGTATGCTAAGTGTGCACTCAGTTTGTGTGCAACTGACCTGCGATCTCCTCGATACTGTTGGCGTGCATGTCGAGCAACACGCTCCCATTGATCAGACAGCTCCTGAGCTCAAACAGGCTGTGAAGGGAGAGAGTGGCCACGTACGGCTTACTCCAGCGCTCCCCTCCATCCTCCACATCCTCCTCAAACTTCAGCCACCTGGGGGGGAGGGACAGAGGGGACAGAGCAGGGGACAGGGCATGGGATCAGGCAGGGGACAAGGCAGGTTACAGGGCAGGTTACAGGGCAGGGTATGGGGTAGGGGGTGGGGCAGGGGACAGGGCATGGGATCAGGCAGGGGATGGGGTAGGGGGTGGGGCAGGGGACAAGGACAGTTAGGACAGTAGTGACAGATGAGCACCAAGATTCACAAGTGACCAAGGATGAATGTCCTACAGTTTCAGAAGCAGGAAGAAGAATGGGAGTTCTGAGATTCAGAGATGTAGATGTTCCACCTTCACAGCAGGGAGCTGGATGCATGAGCACCGAGCTGGGAGAGGCAGCACTGACTGACCTGGCTGTCTCCTTCCACTCAGCATCTTTGCCCTCCTTCACACAGATCTCATCCAGCTCTGTGAAGAGCTCGTGGGTCACATGCTCTGCGTCCTCCTCTGTCCCCAGGATGAACTGCACCCTCTGAGAGGGCGTGTCTACGGAGACACAGGGAGGGATGGAGGATAGAGATGGAGAGGACAGTGGGTGGGAGGGAAGAAAGGAGGAGAATGGCAGGGAGATTATGTTGGGGGTGTATGAGAATAAGCGAGATCGTTTGTTTAAATATCAATCAAGTTTTCCTTACTGACTTGTTTGATGGAAAAAGTATAGATTTTTAGCTTCACTGTTGATGACTTGCTGGTGAGAGACTGTGAACTTTCTATTTTTTCCCATTGACAAATCGCGGTCATACAAACACACACACAGACACACACACACACATACTGTGTGTTTCAATGACTTCCTGCTCCAGGAGGCTAATTAGCAGGGTTGTCAATTGAAGCCTGCAGGGCAGGCTGCATGTGTGTGTGAGTGTGACATGGTTGAATTAGAGCCACTGTCCTGGCCTGAGGCTGTATCGACACAGTGTACAACCACTGGCCTCGCCCATCACTGAAGCATGGCCATACAGCTCAGGCTAGCCTGCACATACGCAGGAATAAACACATTTTCTAGAAACGTTCAAGAGATAAAACAAAGTTCTTCAACAGAATCCCCTTTAACAGAGTGCCTCATGGTCTGTGCTGTATGGCTGCGTGTTATGAGTCTACCATGTGAGGACGAGGGTCCTTCTCCCTCGGTCTCCTGCGGCTGGCTGGGAGCACTGCTGGGTCTTCTCTCTTTCTTACGGTGGCGTGAGCTGTGGGGTCTGTGGTGGCGGTGACTCTGCCTGCCCATGGGCATATGCACGCCCACAAACAGAGTCCTGTGGCCTGGGTCAGGATAAAGGAGAGAGGGAAGGTTTTGTTTTCGATCTGGTCCTTACATCAGCGTTTAAAAGACAACATTTAAGATCCTGTACATGTCTGATACATTTACAGAGAGCACTGAGAGAAACCAACATGAGTCCAAATGATATTTACAGTTCCATAAATACAACCGTCACGAAAGCAGCGGCTGATCCTGTTAATCCAGCCAATATCTGTTAGGCAAACATTTATGAATGAAACCTATTGCACCCGCGCTTCAGACACATGTTGCAAAGTTGTGCGTGTGTGTTTAGTTTGTCTGTGTGTGTGCGGTGCGTGTCTCTGTGAGAAAGTGTTAATGTGTGTCAATGAAAGTGGTAAGTACAGTGACCAAACAGCTGCGAAGTCTTCTGACAGTATATTTGGGCAGGAGAGAAACCAGAAGTACTGAGCTTAAGTAGACTGAGCACACTAGCCAGACTTTAGCATGCATCTATGTGTACTGGGACATATGCTAATAGTGTGTGTGTGTCCTCTCTCTCAGCGATGACAGATTAGACCCCACTGGTATTCTCAAGTGTACCTGCAAGATGCATTATTAATCAAGGGTCTCACGTACAGGACCGGAGTGAAATTCCTCCACACGCACACACACACTATTAGAACATAAATACTCCATGACTGACATAGGCACTTCCTTGAATGCAAAGGTGGTCTTGAATGCTGTATAGCCTCATGAAAGATGCAACAACACAAACATGATCCCAGCTATCTAGCAGGACACACATTCACAGACAGATAGAGAGAGACAAAGAGAGAAAGAGAGAGAGACAGAGAGAGAGAGAGAAAGAGAGACACAGAGAGAGAGACAGAAAAAGAGAGAGAGAGAGAGAGAGAGAAAGAGAAAGAGAGACACAGAGAGAGAGACAGAGAGAGAGAGAGACAGAAAAAAAGAGAGAGAGAGAGAGAGAGAGAGAAAGAGAGGGTTATTAAGGAGACAAAGCAGGGCTGTGGTCAGGTTTCTGTTACTCACCCTCCAGCTCTTCCTTCTCATAGTGGATGTTGAGGACTGAGCTGGTCCCTCCCTGGTCAACCACCACCTCCTCATCCGGCCTCTGAACGAGCCACATACAGAGAAGAAAGAAATGACCAGAACCCTACATAACCTATATTGCATGTTGTGTAGGGTCCTCCTCACAAGAACGCACACACATAGGCACAACCAGCTATGTTCTGTGGAAGGTCATAATGACCAGAGAAAACCACTTTATGTGGCTATTAAGAGCCTGGAACCAGAAACCTCTAATTGAGTTCCTATTATGGAAAGACATCAAAGCCTTTATACTGGGCATCACTGTGAAAGAGAGACGCACACAGAAAGTGAGAAACAGAGAGAGTAACAGACAGACACTATGAAGAGAGAAATAATGATAATCTAGGCTAATCTACAGTAAGGCTACAGATCATACTTGTGAAAGAAGGATTTATTTACAGACTAGTCTTAGAGACCAATAGACTAAGAGAAGTATTAGAAAAAACACAATGGCAATCCATCTGATGTTTTACGTCCTGGACTCAGAATGTAACTAAGAGAGAATGAGGGAGAGGGACAGAGCGCATTAGAGACAGAGACAGCGTATAGTTGAGCTGTAGAGGAGTCATGGGTATTATGAAGTTTCCCTCATGATGACGTCCACAGTGCGATACAGGAGGCAGGGTGGATGTGGGCGGTCTGCTGCACCCACAGGAGACTCAGACAAACACAACTGTCTCCCAGGGGTTGCACTCATCTCTATCTAGTCATCACGATTCCTGTTCCAATCATTTTATAGGACTCTTTATTTTCCCCATGTATGTATTCAATCCAGTCTAAAGTAGTGCCCTGTACTGCATATTATTGTTATTTTAATCCTTATGATTCAGTGCTCTGCCATCAATGTTCATGTAGAGGGTTTTAATGATCTGGTATGCTAAGATGCACTATTAGTTCAGTTGCAATAGCTGATGGGTGAAGTGTGTAGGTGCAGGTCTGTTCTGAATACTCTTTCATTCTACCCGCTCCTCTCCCATAGTAAGGGAACCTTTGACAGACCTGTGGCAGTACGCACACACTGAGGTGTAAATAAAGCTCTTATGAATATGGATGCTTCCTCCTCCTCCTCATGGAGACGTGTGTGCACATGTGCTCAGAGCTAGCATGAAATCGTAGCAGCTAGCATGAACATGTGCTCAGAGCTCGCGTACAGAGAAGGGGGCAGTATGTATAGTGTGTATTTCCGTGTGCGACGAGAGAAAAACAAGACATAAGTGTGTTGGTAAGGAGAAGAGTGGTGAAAGTGAGTACTATGTTGGAAGTGTGAGTTCGGGTCAGGAATCCAGGTTTTGTAGTCTATTGAAGTTACATTTGCAGAAAATATTTAGGTTGACCCAACCATTTTTGACTAGCCAGCTAGTGAAATGACCCATCTGGTTATTATTGTACAATCCCATACCAATACTATTAACATAGTCCAAAGCATTATAAACAACACACACAGAAGGCCTGAAAACAATCATAATAACGTGTTTCAAGTTCAACCATATTATACATTTAAACTACAATGAGCCACCTCCACAGTTTGCTCATGCTAATTCATCATATATATGTACTATTAACTGGAATTTTTATCTAGGGTGTGGTCTCATTCTATCCAGACCAGAGCTATACAGGTTCTGCAATGTGTATGTGTGTGGGTGTGTGTTTGTGTGTGATCTCCAGAGGCACCATAGATCCTAAATCATGGACATAAACTAATCAGGATCTCTCTGACAGCCTTGATGGATCACAGTAAATCTGCAGCCAGGCCAGCCCTTCAGCATTTGGAATGGCATACAGTATGTGTGTGTTTCCTCTTTAAACGTGTGTGTGTGTGTTGGGACTCATTTCAACATCTCCTTAAACAAGAGCTTGTGCCAACATTGGCTTTTTACTGTAATTGGCAACCTAAACCTCCAGTCAGCACACAGTGTTTGGAACAACAACACTAAAACAACACTGAAGCTGAGGGCCAAAGCTTAAGGTGGAGATCCTTCTTCTTAAGCCATGTATGTTATTGTAGCTATTCTAGCTTCACAGGTCTGTATTTCAGTGTATGTATCTGTGTGTGTATGTCCTCAATGTTTATTCTTTTGGTATACAGGATCCTGATGGATTTTTCCTAGTTTCACAGGCTGGACCAATAAATATCAATAATGTACAGTAATGATGAGTTATGAACTGGAATGAATTTGTATGACAAAGAGAAAATGTAGAATGTAGACATTCATTTTTGGGTGACCCGATATTACATTCTGTTCCTCACACTTTGAACGGTCTGTCACAAAACCGACTCTCTACCCCTGCAATTCCACCTTAGGCACACACACACACACAAACACACACACACACACACACACACTCACATGTTTGTATACTTGAGGAGACTCACAATTCAATCCCATTCAAGCCTTTAACCTGGAGCCTAACCCAAACCAGAACCTCAAGCCCAACTTTAACAAACAAAACCTAACCTGAAGCCAATGTTTGGTCCCCAAAATAATATCTAAACTTGTCTACACACACACATACACACACACACAGTCTGTGCTATCAGGCTATGCAGCTGTGGTTTGGTGAATTATGGCTCCTATTCAAACTGTGGGCCAGGGGTGTATGGCGGATAATCAGCAATAATACTGAATCCTGTACTGGACAGCGACACACAGACAGACACACACAGAGGAAGAGCCACTAAAAGCTTTTAGTCACAGAAAAAAATACCATTAAATCTCATCAATTTCTTCGATTCTGTTGAGTGCAAATGAAGGGGGGAGTATGAGAATGGATCAGAGTCCTTTTAGGGTGGCACATTCAGTCCAGGGAGGGAACCAGCAGGCTGAGGACAGCATACATATCAGATACTAGGTTAACACAATATTGACATTACAGTACTTCAATGGTGCACTCATAAATGAACACAGATATCAGATGCCACTATATCCTAGTCCTTCTCTATTTAGACAGTGAATACTGTCTACTATAATGAACCATTGATGAAAAATGTGGGTTTTCTGGTGTTTGGTCACAGCTCATTAATGTTACTGGCTAAACAACATTCTCACTGTATTTGCTATCATTCAGTTACTCGCTATTTTAAGAGGCTAATGGGTTAACCTCTAGTGGCTCTTTATGAGGTCAAACTAATTAAAGAAAACCCTAAAGGGAACTTGAGGTGCCTCTTGCTTACTTGCATCACCTTGGTGCTGAATGCATGTGAATGATATGTTTTTCAAATATACAGATATCTCTCGTGGCTTCCTGGAGTAAACAGATTTACAATCCAGGATAATGACTTTCTTCAGGAATGTCCTAAATGACAAAAAACAACAGTATTTTTCTGAACATGTTGTGTACATCAGAAGAAAACCTTATCATCTGATCACACAGGCTAGTCTAGGTTATTTCTTAAACAAACATAAACCTACTCAAATCTACTGTAATTTACAGAGCCATTACAAGATGGAATTCTTTTCCAGATCACATTATTCAAATCAATGCTAGGACTATTCAAGACAATCCCCAAAACATTTTGTGGAATCAAATGACTGAACAAACAATCAATGATTCATCTTGGTTCCTGGTCTTGTATTTATTCTCGTACATTTTACTTTTGTGTTTTATTTTGGGACCTCAGTGAATCATATATCGATTGAATGAGTTGTATGAATATGTTTACATATTTCAGTTGATATGTGTTTTTTTTGTACCCCAGGAAGACTGGCTGTCCTTAAATCAACAGCAAGTGAGGATCCTAATAAATAACTGAATATGACACACCCTAACCTTCACCTCACCCCCCCACCCCCCCAAGCCCATCCCAGCTGCAGCACCTAGGGGAGCAGGACTCCATAGACATTTTCCACGCATCTTATGACACCACGTCCTGCTGCACCAAGCAATTAAACGGCTTGCTGTCCTTGAGTTTCTAACGAGCCAACTGTTAACTGCTGCTGGGAGTCACATGCCGCAAACACACGCCAACACACACACTAACACCTTCACTGTTTAACAATACATAAAGACTAGGACAACTGCATTTTCTCCAAGCTATTGTTGCTGTGGTCCTGAAGCTCTGACTAACAGGACAGCTATGTTTCAAGGATCCTGAATCTTTGATCACTATTGGAAAAGGATGTGGAATGTAATGTCTAAGGATTCAAGAAATGAATTTCAGATTACTTGCATAAATCTGTTATATAACTAAACATGATGAGTGGGTTCCTTTTGTGAGGATGTCTGTCATCTCCATATTATGTGTTGACATTTGATATGTAAATCAAGGCTGGATGCATAATTAGCTTCCAAATGTTAAGATTATGCAATATGAGACACTGCTGCCCAATGCATGTGGTCAGGATACTAAGACATGGCAACCGTCAAGTTAACCGATGCCAAATTCAACCCAAACCAAAGGTTGGGATATTAATTTGTGACGGACAGAAAGCGATTCCACTGGGAAAGGATGAGGCAGCATGATGTATCTAATGAGGCTTGAGATAAGAGAGGATAACTGCCACCACCCATAAGAGCCTCCCAGCTGAACAGCCTCATCTGCTCTGACTGCACTGTCCTCCCCTTCAGTATCAGGGCACACATACACACATGAGTGAGTGAAACAATATACAAGCGCGACAATATCCTAATATGAGTCGAGACAAATCGGCTAACCTGTTGAGCATCATCAAGTATCAGGAACAACCAGGTCTCAGGAATGTTTACAATGGCAATGACCTATCTTACGGCACACCTATTATCTTCACTCTTTCTCTCTATTGTCGGTGTTTGTATTATTATACTGTTATACTTCCGTGCCCACCACTTTCATCTCACGTCTCCATAATCCTTTTCCTTGTGCTGTTCTTCCTCTTCACATTGTGGCCCTCCCTTTCCTCTCCTCCCTCTTCTCTCCCTGCAGCAGCACACTGACCTGACAGCAGTGTTACAGATCCTGACTCAGACAACTGGGCCTGTCACTTCCAGGCTGGCTTGTGTGTATGAGGGGCCGCAGGGGCACCCAGCTGGCTGCTGCTGCTATTATTACTGCAACTGGTGCTGCTACTGCTACTACAACTGCTGCTGCTACTCTTACTGTTACTGCAACTGCTGCTGCTACTGTTACTGTTACTGCAACCGCTGCTGCTGCTACTGCAAATGCTGCTGCTACTGTTACTGCAATTGATGCTACTACTACTTTACTGCTGCTGCTACTGCAAATATTACTGCCACTGTTACTGCTACTGTTACTGCAACTGCTGCTGTTACTGCAACTACTACTTTACTGCTGCTGTTGCTACTGTTACTGTCACTGCTGCTGTTACTGCAACTGTTACTGCTAATATTACTTCAATACCTGCTGCTACTGTTACTGCTACTGTTAAAACTACTTATGTTACTGCTGCTGTTACTATTGGCATGGAAATACTGTATCAGCCCTCTGTCTATATGTATTGCCGCTTTCCTAGGACAATACCATACTGTCCTTTCTGGTCAGTCTGATTTAAATATCATACGATTAGGTTAAGCTCACAAAGAAAATAGGATCGCATGGATTATGAGATATCCTGTTCAGGAAGGACGCTCCTTGATCTATTTGCAAACATAATTAATATTGACCATTTAAATTGGGTCTGTGCTCGATTTTGAGGCAGCAACAAGCACGCAAACATAGCGTACTTGATGCTGGTGCCCGGCATGTTCATGCTGTACTTAATTTCTGGTAACAGGCTTTGGATCAAATGTTTTCATCACCTTCTCGTGGCTTCAAGCTTAAGTGTGTATAGCATACTCTTCTCCAGCATTTCTTGCTTCGAACTGCGTATATTGTCAGGTGACCACGCTCAGATATATCCCGTATTGAAACATGAGACTATATTTTTCATGTTAATGCATAACCGACATTTAGCGAATGTCGATATCTCTATTCTTAAATATCACACCCACAACGTCAAAATGTCTTTATATGACCATTGTAAGCGCGCAATCGCGCTGTTTTATGGAATCAGGATGGCGCCAAGGTCATTTAAGGGTAATTGAGAACATTTTGTAAACAAGTATTCTCAGGCACAATTAATTTATCCATGAACTTGTTAATGCTACAACACATTGCTACACTGTTAAATATCACATTTAAAACAATCACATCGACATTATATTCTACCTTCGCTGCTTATGTTTATAAACACAAACCTCAGGTCAATTAGCTTGTAGACCCCACTGAAGGAACGAAAAAAAAACCTATGTTGCCTATTAGTGATACACAATCGCAACATTTTCCAGGTAACGTAGCAATTCAATCATTCCTCGTGTCCTGTACCATGCATGGTATCCCCAAACATACATGACAGTACTTAACTCCAAATTTCCACACTTGTTTACAGCTGGATCTCCACTGAGGATTCCACACGTGCATTACCTTTTAGGACAACACTGCACCGGGCATATTGTATCCCATGAATTGATATGAATTTGTTGACTCATCTTTTTCAAACCAAAAAACCTGTCTGTTGAAACCACAATGAAAAATAAACACGGTATGAATATTATATTCATGATTTCGTTCAGTGTGTTAGGCTGTGCTACAATTTGTAAATAGGCATCGGAAACTTTATTTACCGCGTGTGGGGAATTTAGATAATTGTCACTACTTTAGAATAAACCTTCAGGATTTTTAATCAAAATTAGAGCATAAGGCTGGCAGGTACTTTTAATTACATCACCAAGCATTCGTGTGATCAGCACTTGAGCTCTCATAGGCTCTAATAACCACCGGAGTGGCGAAGTTCGAACGAGTAAATAGTATACATTACCTGGTAGCTTAACATGCTTTCGGGGTCGTTGACTCCGGCAGGCATGACAGATGCCGTTTGACCCGTTCACGGAGTCAAAAGGTAAGGCTTCTGGCCAAGACGGCTGCAAGGTGCTCGGGCTAGCTTGGTTGTCAGAAAGCTGTTTATGAAGCTGTCATGCATTTGAAACAATTGTTGTAGATTCTCACCACCACATGTCAAGAAACACCTTCCCAAACGAATTCAAGAATCCTCGTGTTCCGTTATGGTAGCTTTAAGTCCCGATCCGCGCGCTCTTCATGCTCCTCTCTGTTTTTCGGTCTTAGTTGAAGAGAGCTGGTCTGGATGCTGCAAGCATCACGCCTCTCTCAACCAATAGGAATACAAGACAGGTCTATGGATTGCGACGCATTGCTGTTACTGAACTGATAGGATATAATTTTCAACTGTATAGACTAGTACAGTTGAAGTATAACAGAATCATGATATCAGCTAATTTACCTGTAAACACCAGTCAATACTGGTGCAGTGCTTGAATAGGGAATAGTAGTCCTTCTATGGCGCATGTGTAGCCTATTTGGCACATTTTATTATTTGCCACAAGGAAGCTTTGCGTGAACGACATCACTTGTCTTAGTGAAAACCTCTGCAAGGTTGCCATCTAGTGGACAATGTTGGTCAAAAAGGTTTTAAGATTAAACATGTAATTAAAAACATATCAAGCCTTCGTATTTTACAAAGCGCGTCAGACTGAGGGTAATCAGCAAGCATTTGCTCGATGGGTGGACAGTATCAATCCTCTCAAGAGAACCTGATGACTCAGAATGCGGCGTCTGCGCAGGTTTGCATTCGCTCATGTGTTACTTAAGCAGAAAAGCTTAGCACTTACGGGTGCAACTAAAATGCGATCCGATTTCTTTTTACGCATGGTTGGTTGGTAGGCTAGATTTGAGTCTGTAAGGCGCAACAAGTCTCCTAGGGACAGTTGTTATGGTGACAATAAACTGTCCATGGGAACATGAGAGCGGGGGTACTGCGCAAGTCCGGAGAGTGGACTGGTCGCAAAGCGAAGGCAGACAGTAAGGATTCACCGGACCGGACCGTGTGCGGCCAGGTGAGCGGGTTTAACCAACGCGAACCCACCGGGTACTATGATTTCTTTTGGTTGGTTTATTTTGTTCCTCTTTTGCATGCTCATTAGAAAAACATTTATTAATGATCAACAATTATAGTATATGCTTATTTATTGTCTGTAAAATATGACCCATGCACTTTGAATTCCTGTGTAGGCTGACAGACCGTTTCCAGATAATAGAATAGAGTAGCCATTCCAAACCTTGTCTACTTTGCGGCCCCCTCTTGCAAAGATCAAATAGTTTTGCGTCCCCCCAACAACACGTCCGGTTCACTTAATTCGTGCGGATCACACACGTTTAACTGTAGGCTACCACGCTGGAGCTTAACAATTTATTTGACTGATGAAAGAAGACAGTGTCTATCCGCACTACAACACGCATTGTAAAGAAAGGTATCCTGTTAAGTACAACCATTCATATGGTTCATTTAACATAACGTTAAATAGCTATCTATGTTAGCTATAGACAGGACAGTGATAATATGTTATGTTTACTTGCAACTATTAAAAGCGAATAGCAATTTAGCTATTGCTTTCTTAACCCCCACACCTGCGGCTTCTGGCTTTTCACCTTGATGTTGTGAGGTCGCCCTCAAGGAGATCTCTTGCACACACAAAAACTGATAGATACACCGATTTACATTATCCATAGGGACAAATATGACAGACCAATTATTTATGTGCTAATATGGAAGACTAAAAAGCAAACTGAGAATAAGATAATTGAGTGCATGTCGGGAAAAAGTGCTCAAATCTGTTTGATAACTAATGATAGCTAGCTATTTCCTTACCATCCTAATTGTTGAAACATTAGAACCATTTTCCTTCTTGCTTGAGGGGCAGCAATGAAATACCATTTATTTAATTGTCATTTTTGGAAGACTTTTTCTAAGAAAAAAAGAATCTTGTGAGTTAGCCACCAGAAGTTGTTCACCTGGGTTATGCAAAAATCGGAAGTAACATGTGTGCGTGTGTATGTTCCAAGCTAATGGCGTTTTGGTCATGATGAATTAAAAGCAAAATACAAATTCAAAATCCGTAAAAATGCTTATAATGATCATAATTTACCAACAATATACATATATACTTTTTTTTTTTCTCAATAGGTTTGATGGTCCACCTGCGTTACCCTAACAGGCCACTAGTGGGTCTCAGCCCACAGGTTGGGAGTAGTTGGAAAAGACTACTTGTTTCTGACAGATGAGAGGAACTCATGGGTGACTATTTAGGGTGAACTTCTACAGAGGGCCCCATCTTGAGCAGGATGCAGCACATGCAATGTAAGAACACACACAGTTGACTTCTCTGTTTAGACTCTGGGCTATTGCAACCTATGTGTGTGTAGTTGTGTGTCAACGTCTACGTATATCTTACCCAGCGCCCCCTGTGGAGGGGAGGGGGCGTCGCCGTCTGCTCAGCCTTCCAGTAATCAACCCAGACAGACTGAGAACAGCCAAGGCTCTGGCGGAGAAGGCTGTTAAGGTGAGACACCCCCAGGGACTGTCTCAGAAACCTGTTACTATTACTGAAAGATTCAAGACCTTTTATCCATGACTCCCCAAAACGTTTTTAATAGTCATCCTTCTCACTGCTCTTCTCCCATTAGTTGCGGAGAGTGTTCTCTGTGCAGGGGCCCTACCCAGTGATCCGCGCTGCGCTGCGGGCAAGAGGCTGGGTGGAGCGCCGTCTACCGCGCCTCTCCCAGCCAACAGTTTATTGCCATGGTGATGAGGATGAGGATGGTGATGATTGTGATGACAGCACTGATGACAACGGTGGGTCAATGGGTTCAGGAGGGAGGAGGGTCTAGCTGGATGCTTCGTTGTTGTCAAACTGTTGGTGGAGACTGTTAGATGTATGTAGTTGCCTTGTCTAACAGGAAGGGAAAGCAGCCACCCTGCTTGTGGTATGACTGAAGCACTTAGCATAATAGCTGTAATGGCCGTAACTGAATGGGGGTGGTGCTGTAATGGGAGCACGGGTCATATGCTTCTGCGACTGGAAAATGATACTTGGTAAAGTACTCCATGTCAACCAATATGTCACAACAGACAGATCATTGACATGTCAGGCCTATCACGATAGGACATGTCACCACACACACATACAAACGAAAGCAACTCTTCCTCTTTCAGACCGGGTAGAGGGGGAGAAGGAGGAGGACCCTGACGACATGTACAGCCTCTTAGTGAGCTTCTCGTTCATCCTCTAGAACAAAAGTAAAGCCATACTTGTGTCATATATTCACTAAATTAAAAACGTGATTTGCTGTGCATCCGATTTCATTTCAGTCACGTCTGGTCCGAAATGAAACATCTTACTTTTATTGGACGACACGGAGAGATTCTATAGACTGTCACTCATTAAGGAAGGATCAAATGACCAATCACTTCGCAAAGGCTGGCACTTTCACTACCAAGGTCTATATCAGGTTGTACACATAAACTGAACAGTCTCTATCTGGAATATTTGGAATAACGCCTCCTTTTTTCAATTCTCTCTGGTCTTTCACTGTCCCTTGATCTCAGGTGGGGCTGTGCGTGAACCTGAGGAACCTCCAATGGTTCGATGCAGCAGACCCAGACACTTTCTTCCCTCGGTGCTATAGGCTTGGGGCAGAGGATGAGAAACATGCCTTTATTGGTCAGCCATGTCAGCCTCCTGCCCCCACCCCTCCCCACCCCTCCTGAACAGAACAAAACAAAAAATCAATGACCTTGTAATATTCGTTCACAAAACTGCTTTAAATCGCCTTTCTCCCTCTCCGTCTGTTTCTCTATTTTGACTCTCTGAAGAGGACTTCAGGAGAACTGCATGCACCAGCCTGCTCCAGTATGTAGTGGAGAGGAGTGGTGGTGTGGGAAGGGAGAGGGAGGACAACATGGAGGAAGATCCTACACCAGGACATCCTCAGGGTATTACCTAGTGGAACACTAAAGCCGAGTCTTAAGGACTGTGCACTATGGCTTTGTGATCCTCTCTATGCCTGGCTTAGTCTAACCAATATTCTATTCTTTCCCACAGGTCTTAAGAGACAATACAAGCACAGGGGAAATCGGACGGTCGGACCTGGAATCATCGACAGAGCCTTAAATGTATGCCAGGAGTTTCTCGACAGCTTAGATCACAGTGATATTGATGTCACCATGGAAACACCCCTCTGCTTAAGCGAGCAACAGTGGGCGGAGTTTATGCGTGACTACTACCTGCTTGTCCAGTGAGTGTGTTGTCTGAATGTATTGGCCAGGTCAGGTCACATTGTCACTATTTCTTCTGTGGTCTGTTTTGTAGTGGTGTTAGGTTGGTTGACAAGCAGCCTCAGCCGTGTTTTTGAGTGCTTACACCATGTCATTTCCTCCGCTGAGTAGTGATGGTGGGTTGATAGAGGGAGCAGGTGAGTATGTGGAGCGCTGCCAGGCTATGCTGACCACACTGCACGAGTTCTGTCCACAGCTGGACACTGACGGGCTCCACAACATCTGGATCATCAAGCCTGGGGCCAAGTCGCGGGGCAGGGGTGAGTTCCACTCTCTGGCTCTCTGGGTGTTGTGTGTGCTGGTAAAAACACCAAAGATGGTGACTTTGGCTCACTATTCCATTTAACCCTGCTCCCACAGGTATCATGTGTATGAACCGTCTAGATGACATCCTGCGGCTGGTGGACAGTGACCCGTCCCTGATCAAGGACAGTAAGTGGGTGGTGCAGAAGTACCTGGAGCGCCCCCTGCTGGTCCACGGCACAAAGTTTGACTTGCGCCAGTGGTTCCTAGTCACTGACTGGAACCCTCTGACCATCTGGTTCTACCAAGAGTGCTACCTGCGGTTCTCCACCCAGCCGTACTCCACTCACACCTTGGACAGGTCAGCAGGAGAGAGGGTCAGGGACAGAGATGCTAGTTTTCTGCTGGTTGAATGTACATCAAATGATCCTGCTTTATAACCATGCGTTCTTACTTTAGTCTGTCACGGAATCATGATTCTTTCCCTCTACCTCTTTGCACATTAGCTCAGTCCATCTGTGCAACAACTCCATCCAGAAGCACTTCCAACCATCCCAGCAGCGCCACCCAGGGGTGCCAGGAGACAACATGTGGTCCTGCTCTGAGTTCCAGGCCTTCCTGCGAGGACAGGGCCGGGGTGCAGCGTGGGAGGCGGTTGTGGTCCCAGGTATGCAGCAGGCTGTGGTCCACGCTCTGCAGACCGCTCAGGACCTGGTGGAGGGGCGCAAGGGCAGCTTTGAGCTGTATGGGGCAGACTTCATGCTGGGCAGAGACCTTAGGCCCTGGCTCCTGGAGATCAACGCCAGTCCCACCATGGCGTCCTCCACAGCTGTAACTGCCCGTCTCTGTCCGGCGGTCCAGCTGGACACACTGAGGGTAGTCCTTGACCGGCGGGCTGACCCGGGGGCCTATACAGGCGGCTTTCAGCTCATCTATAAACAGGTGAGAGGAAGGAAAGGAGAGAGTTACACCACATACAGGCTTAGATTGATGTAGACACACACACATGCCAATGTCATACCAAATCTCTATCAGGTGGGTGTGTATTTAAGTAATAACTTGACTCTCTTTCCCTCCCAGGCAGCAGTGGAAGTGCCTCATTATGTGGGGGTGAATTTGTTAGTTGAAGGTGCTCCCTTAAGACAGCCACGGCCACCACTTATAAGACGCCAAGTCAACCCTGACCCCCCTCCAACCATTCAGCCCATCTCCAACCAATTAGCCTCAGAGTTAACACATCAGACAGGCATGCCCGCCAATGACAAACCTACTGTAGCCTCTGGACGCCGCCCTTCAGGTAAAGAGAACCATTTACATGGGACGAAAAAGAAGCACCCACCAAAAGAATTCCCCAAAAAGGAATGTGAGGGCAGAACCCTAAAGCAGCTGAATGCCACTCCGATCATGAAGTTGTCTCGCAGGTTGGCTCCAGAGCGCCCCCTGGTCCTACACAGTGAACCCCAGAAAAGAGCTCGTCATGTAGGCTTAAGTCGGAGCAGTGCTGGGCCTCTCCGTTTGGTACCCAGAACTCTGTATTACTCCCTTAACTCACCCTGCTGCACATCAAACCCACAACTCCCTTCCACCCTAGAACCTCGCACCTCAAGGCCCCTGATACCAGGACCCATGCTGGGACCCCCATTCAGGGCACCTCCCTGGGTTCTGCCCACCCTCCACAGCCCCACCCCAGCCTTGGAAGTCTTCAGCTTGCGCCCTTCTGGACGTTTGCTAGGACCTCTCTGCCGCCCCTGTCCCACACTCGCCCCTCACCCTGTTCTCAGTGTCCGCATGCACCAGCTCCTCCCCCCCTTTCACAGGCAGGGCATGACCCCCTATAAAGGGGGCAGTGCCGCTGGAGGACCCAAGTCCTCCTGACCAGGATGCTTGATAGGGGGAAGCAGAATGGCAGGAGGAGTGAAGAATTTAGTTTAATTTACTCCTAAGGTCTGAAGGATGATAATGTTACATTTCTTTTACAGATTTTCTTAAATAGAAAAATGGGAACAATTAAGTATGTAGTTTAATAAAGATACTTTAGATCAAACCTCTTCACTGCCTTCTTATTGTAGAGCAGAGTTATATTAACCTTTTGTGATGCATGTACTCTGTTTCCCCAGCAGATGGCATTAAAAGGCTATTGACTGTTAAGTACACTAAACTATGCTTCATGTGATGAGTTAAGGTTTTCCAAATCCCCCAAAAGAAAGAACACTATGGTTAGACTAGATCTACTTATTAATGATGCATACTCAATATTGTTTCTACATCCTTATATATCTTTTGGTGAAATATATGTAGAAGTGTTATCATATATCATTGATTGTGCATTTGGGGGCAATAGACTATAGTCTTTTCCTACACATGTGAAGGTGTGAACATGTGTGAGTCAGGTTAAGAGGAGCAGTCTCATAAGCTGACTGGTGAGTAGCCATACCATCTGTGGCCTAGCAACCCACCAATCACAGCCAAGCACTGAGATTGCAGTGTGGCCCTGCATGTGACTCCTGGGTGTGTTTGTCATCGTGAAAATACCCTATCGCACTTCGAAGTAGACTTGTCTGCAGGCTATTCATTGTGGCTCAGTCTATTAATGTACCATACTTCCACATCTCTGTTTGGCTTTGTGCCTGTTGACTAGTCCTCCCATCTGTGTCCCTCCATCAGGGTGAGTTCATTAGGGTGAGAGAATGGGATGAACAGGGTCAGTATATGAACTGGATTCACAGACGTTCCCATTAACACACTCATTGACTCACTCGTCACGATAAAAAGTCCTTCAGAAGTAGATGCATTAGACACACTTGCAGAGCACTGGTGTGCTCTTTTCTGCAACTCACCTTATTCATGCAATAATGTTGCTTTGAATGAATAAATGAACGAATGAATGTACAGGTGCAGGATGTGTATGTAAATTGTAAATGTAAACATCAACACACTCGTAAGGCTGTTTGTAAGAGTTATTGATTTTACAACAAACTTTACACCAAGTACTTTAAACTGCCAAGTGTTCCTCTCTTCAACCAGCAGTGGATTGCCTCATAGTGTGATGGACTAAAAGTTCAAGGTCTCTGTATGAACAGATGTGGCTCTAGGTTATGAAAGGATTCAGACTGCATGTGCTGTTACGGTCACCCATTGACTGTTGAGGGAGATTGCATGTGTGTGTGTTTAGCGTGGCAGGCATGGGACATGACACACGTAGGGCCGCGGGGGCAGCAGCGCTGAGCCAGCTTTCAACCCCAGCTCAGAGCGCCTGCCATTACATAAGTGTTCCCCCCTGACGGGGCCGTCGTGGTCCAGTGACACAACTTGATCTGGGGGGATTAGATTTCCTACTTACATGCACTCCATCAGCTCTACAGTACACGGATCTAAAAAAAAAACACGCAAACGCACACACACGGAACTCGCTCTCTTTCGGGACCAATAATTGAACAGGTAGGCTTTCCACAAGAAAAAAAATACTTTATTAATACGCTTATATAATGTATATCAACATTTATAGACAAAATATTTACATCAAACATCTTTCTTGTAGGTCCCAAAATACAAAATCTCAAGTACCTCTTTCTATAGAAAACTAATGTTCTGTTTAAAACGTTACATTCACTTTCCTGCCACTCCTTCCGACTCCAGTATTCATACCAAGTACAAGTAATAAAACATCAGAGAAAAGAAGGTCATCAGCTTTTTCACAAGTAAAGGCAACAGCATGAACAAACACCAGGTTTGGAGCAGGTACAGACTCTGAGGACGCAGACCAGGGTCCAGCACAGTGCTACAATATGTACACGCTTTCTGACTTCCACAACAAAACAACCGTCCACGCACTCGACCCCTGGTGCTCTCTTTCGGGTCAGAGTGCTAGGGGACACGTATCAAAAATAGAGATGTACAAGAAGTGTATAAACAATAAGTACAGAGAATCCATCTCAACTGTCTGCAAATGTTAGAGTATTTTGAGCATCAACGCTGGCCGGTGGTTAACAGCATAGGTACGTTAGCACCTGGCTGTACACAGTGGGGGTGCTAGTCAAAGTGGGAGGGGCACTGGTCAAAGGGGGAGGGGCACTGGTCAAAGGGGGAGGGGCACTGGTCAAAGGGGTTTCTCAGTAATAGGCTACGTAACTTTGGGATGAAAGGTTACTGTTGACATTTGCTGGGAGTTGCAAAGACAACGTATCTCTATGGCAATGCCTTATCTGATTCAGGTGCTCTGTGTACAGCACTAGGATTTCCTCTCTGTTACATTCAACAATAGTTGGTGTGAGTCTAAAAAAAGGATTGGTTCAGATCAATTTTACCCTGCATTCAGGGTCATGGGTCAACATTCTGAGGTTAAAGTTGAGTATCCATCAATGGCTGAAGGTTTGTGTGTGTGACCCATCCCTCCTGGCTCTCGAAGCACCCCTGCTGTTTCTCCCACAGATCTTCTGGTCTTCTGGGGTAAGAGCAGGGGGACGGCTGAGGTGGGTGATCGGACAGTCCAGTAATGGTCTCCTCCTACCAGTATCTGTCTCCCTTCCACAGAACAGTTCATGTTCAACAACACTGTTGATCAGATTATACACTATCGTCAGTCTTTGGTTTCCAGGTTAAGGAGGGGTACCTGCTTTAGTGCCTGGAGTAGGGCAGGGGAGTCCACAGGGGTCTGGGATCGCAGGGGGGCAGCAGGGGCAGGAGAGCCCCCCCTTGGGGACATCATGAGCTGGGTAGGCCTCTCGTTGCCCATGCCCGATGGAGCGGCCCCTAGGCCGGGGTAGAGCATGGGCATGGCCCCTGGGTACCAACACTTCTCCAGCATGGGCAGGTAGGCGGCAGCTGAGGGGGGGATGAGGTAGAATGGCATGCAGAGGGGGTGGGGCGCAGTGGCCTGGTGGGGGGACACGCTCATGTAGCTGCTGTGGCCGCTGGAGGAAGAGGAGGAGGATGACTCCCCGCCCGACAGAGACTCGTCTTCAGACGACTCCACGCGCTGGCGTTTGTGGCATGGCTCGTTATCTTCCTGCTTTACGGCCCCCCGCCTCTCGCCCAGTGACCTCTTTAACTCGTTCTCCTGGCCGTAGTAAGAGGGTCTTGCTGCCCCGGCATCACCTTTCTCCAACTCACCCCCGTAGCCGCTGTCTGTGTCTGTGTCATTCCCGCTCTGCTCGCTCCCTGCCTGCGCATAGGCTCGCTGAATGACAGGCACGCAATTTCTGCCATGGCCCTCACTGGGCTTGGGTGCCATTTCCCCTGCTGGCTTCTCCTTGTGGGCAGGGTGGTGGTGGTGGGCAGGGGTCTCCTCTGCTCTGGGGGTGGGTGGGGTCCTGGGGCGGACCGGACCCTGGAGGACCTCAGCAGCAACCTTGTGCAGGTGGTTGATCATACGGCTGGGCGTCAGATCACTGTCAGCCTCTTGGTTGGCCAGGTACTGGAGCACCTCCTTGGCACAGAGGTGGAAGCCGGAGCGGAACATCTCCTCATTCTTCTCCTGGCTGGGTGGAGGCTGGTCTGCACACATGAAAACCACCACACACTTTAAAACAACATTTGGTAACAACCTCCAGAAGCATCAGGAGAAGTTAAGTGTTTGGGATACTTTGAGTTGTGGATGATTTACTGAATGACACCATTCTATGTGGTTCTTAATCAATACGCAGTCACAATAATTTACTATTAGCAATTCCAGAAGGAAGCCTTCCTCATGTTGACGGCTTAAATAGTAGTTAGCTACAATTTGTCAACTCAGTTTAAAATACGTTGGGCTGACGAGAATCTGCATGTTTACATTCACATGCAGTTCTGCAGAATCACTTTGTGTGAGTGTTCTGCATAACGATTTGCATCTTACCGATCTAACCAACACTGTGTACGTGTACGTGTGTGTGTGTTCTCTCCCTCACCAATTTGCATGCCACTCTGCAGAGCGAGGATCTTTTGTTGCTGCTGCTCCAGCAGCGAGGTGAGGGCTTTCACATGCTTCAGCGTAAGCTCTAAAACCACAGCCTTCTCCAGATGGCCAAGAGTCTATGGGAGATACACTCAGTGTCAGCATTACTTCACATCTTTCACACACACACACCCGAGTACACACACCGCAGCTTAGCAGCTGTGTGGCTATGCACAACAACAACAAAGTCAACAACAGTGGAACTACTCTGAAGTGTCTCTCTGAGACATGTTTTATCATTGAGATACTGTTCATTATTATAACCCATTTTTAGCTTCGTTCTTTTTTTAAATAAAACACATGCCAAGCTCAAGTCATGTCAAAAATCAAATGTGCAGTGAAACTAAAACGGTCTCAAAATAAATCTTATTTCAAAATACTTTAAGTTCAACCAGAGATACTAGACTGCGTTGTAATTTCACCAGCCAGCCACATGATGTCGATGTTGTCAGTTATAAGCAATGTAATGCAAGAGTTGTATCCCTCCCCGATTTGAACTTACCGTGAGTTTCAGGTGTTCTGGCAATAAGTCTTTCAGCTGAGCAATGCACTCATTTATCCTGTCGCGCCTTTTCTTCTCAATTAGTCTGTGAGGCAGTTTGTACGTCTCCTGCTAAAATGAAAAGGAATAGAATGAGTTTAGCTCATGTGAAACCTTTTCAGTCTGTAATGCTAAGTAGCAGTTACAGTATGCTACAGTAGGGAGGGCTCCACAAGTTACATCATAATGGAAAATAGGTCAACTTTTTTAAACAACCAGAACATTATGTCGGCCTACATTTTGAAGAAAAACTTTTAAGAAAAAAAAACTATCAAAATTATATCAAATATAATCTAAAACCACAATATGCATTAAATTAAAAATATGAACAAACCTTGCTTTCCTCTCCTCTTTTCATTCCTCGTCTGGGTTTATATACATACATTGGGAAATCCATCCTGAAGACCCACAAAAAAGGACAAGATTGGGTTAATGGTTTGTTGAAGTTACTACTAAAAACAGTTGAGGCATAGCAGCCGCAAAACAGGAATCCCTTCGATTTCGCGTCAACTCACCCTTGCATGTCGGACAGCTCTGTTGACTGGTGTTTGGACAAACAAGGAGGAGGTTGCACGCTAGGAATACGTTCCATTTTCTTTACCCCAATTACGCAAAATTCCGATACAATCAATAAGAATGCATACGCACTTATTGATTTTGAATCAGAAGTTGTCAAGCAGTTGTCCTTAAAAATGTATAAAATATTTCCACAGAGATTACAAATGTATCCTTATTTCTATTTGCATTCTTGTCATTTCTTATGATAAGGTAAGATGAAAGAGTTCCGGCTATCCTCACGACGACAGCCAGCAGTAGTCCCGCGCTTGCAGTAAAATACTCTTTGGTGGCGCGTCGGGAAAGTGGGGTAGGACAGAGCGACGTGTTAAATAAACCCTCTGACTCTCGTTCAGACTGACCTACCTCTGTCACATGAGGCTCACGTGTTGAACTGCACTGTCTGCTCGAAGGAAGGACAGCCTATTTTCTACTGAAAAAGAGGATCTATGGGCGGACGCCTGTGTACGTCATACCGGAGGGCGGTGTTTAACGGGTCCCGTGTACCACCATGCTCAACTGTATGGATACAAGCCTCTAAGCACCACCGCCTTGGAACGTGCAGCGCAGATTCAAAATTACTAACACACATATTGTGCGTGACACACACTACAATCACATTCTCAAGAATGCGCTAAATTGATTAAATGATGGAACTGGAAATAAGTCAAATTCAAATTAAATACGATAGGCGATTTTAATTCAATACAATTATTTTGTTATGGTGTAAGCTTACCTCCCAATGAAAATATCCTAGAAACGATCGTTCTTGTTTTCAAGGCTTTTCATCCAGGACATGATCTATGTATTTATACTTTTACACAAGCTAATTGTGAAAACTTGACGAAAGACAAGTTGTTTTTTGTAACCTGCAACACGGTAATTGGCCATATGAAAACATAGGCTATCGCACTTAGTCTAATATTAAACAAACTACAGTAAAAATAGAAACAAAAGGGTACTCACATAACGAGTGATCGATTGGATCTTAATCTGAACATTACACGTTATTCACCAATCATAATATCCACAGTAGACACAGTTAAAAAGAAATGAAATTAAAAACGAATGTGAGCAACACACATGAAACAGTGCATGACGTCGTGTTACACGCCACCATATGCTCCCGTTTAAGTCTTGCAATTGACTGACTCAGGCTATTGAATATACTTAGGACATCATAATAATGATTTTACATCCCATGGGATATATACTACACTGGGTATATTTTGCGAGAGAACCTGCCGGTTTACTGGCACCTGTCAGGCAATGTGTAGGAAGGCGGACTGCTTTGTTGTCGCGAGCCACACCGGTTGTCACGTTGATCTGCTCATGGCCTCCCTCGCTGGCTGAGGGCACATCCAGCACACGGCTTACAATAACGTGCGCCCTCTCCGGCCGCTTCTCCCTCAGTTGAGGAGTGGCTCCTCTACACACTTGTTCTTCGAGAAATACACGCGATCAATACCTTGTTATTATCGTTCAGCCGAGTACTTCTAACAATGTTCCCAGAATGTTGCGTAGTCTTTTTCTTAATACAAGGAAATAGCTGAAGGATTTAACTAATTCAATATAACTAAGGGGCAAACGTCACACACAGCGGCGCGACGGATCTTGAACTATTGAATTACTGTTTGGAATGCGGTCAATAATACGGAAATCCCCATGGACATTATTTGACCAATTAAACACATCAAACCTTATTTCATTAGATTTTTTTCCTTAAACTTGATTTTGTAACATTCTTAGAAAACTAATTACAGGTCACCAAAGATAGACCAAAAAACAAGCCAACTTGCATGTTCCCTTGCATTGAATGGACATTACAGTCATTGGATTGAATGATGAGCTTTGTAATGAGTTTTAATACACAGGGTTTGGCAACGTTTTAGATTCGGCTACATAGCTACATGCATAGCTTTGCCAGTAGTAATGACATCGGAGTTCCATAGGAACTGCTATAGTGTACACTGCATTATGGTAGCCCATGGTATGGTCAGCCTACTACTCGAGTGGAACTTGGTATAGGGGAGGATAAGCTTAGATGATTATATTGATCTGGTTTTGGGGAAACAGCATTCAACAACCCATCGACAACATCTACCTCCCCCCACCCATGCTGTACCTTCACACACTTTCAAAATGACCTGTACCGCTGATACTTAATAATTACAATTGTATTATACAGCAATGTCATATCTGCAATTGTATAACGTCGCAATGGAAGTACAATATGTTTACGATGCTGCTTGTTACTGACACGGAAACGAATGTAGCGTTGCTCAGGTCTTCCTCAGGTCTTCCTCTTGGATGCCATCCAGTAGTTTCTGTGGTCGGGGTCTGGTCAAAACACTGGAACCCGTCTCACTCTTTTCTCGACTTTGCCTCTCTCAAGTCAAGACAGGGCCTTTGTTCTTGTCAGGGTGGATGGGCAGATGGGTTTCAGGGGTGCAAATGCTTGTTACATTTACCTGAACAATCCTTGTGTCTAATCAGACGAGTGTGTTTTTAATATAGTTTCCCAGAATGGCAATGCTTTGTTTTTTGGTGTGTACCAAGTCAAATAAATCAAGAGAGGTCCACAGTGACACTCCTCATTCAGTTTAATTACAACTTACAATACTTGATTGGCCCGTCGTTGTCCGTCATCATAAAACACGAACTGTTGCTTTGATAACGTTCAAAGAACATTGACCTAATAGCAGGTGGTGTGATGACAGATCTAACACTCCGAGGCGTGTCACCATGGTAACGGAGGTCAGAATGCAGACGAAAAGGTAACAAATCATCAGTGCACTCGCTGCCTGATCAGAAGTGACCCACCATTCCTGTTGTCTATGGATAGAACAGTCTTCTGTTAAATCCACTTTCCTGCTCATCTAATTATACCAACTACCTTACGCTACATAGTGAAGGCCAGTGTAGTTCCTCATTAGAAGGAAGCCACAACCCTACAGATTTCACACTTGGTCTGCTGGTATTCCCCCTGCACTTCCTGCTCAGAGTAAGCCTTCTCCTTCATCCTGGGTCTCAATTGGAGAGGCCAGCATTGGAATGAATGCCACTACTCTTATAGATAAGTGGATAAGCACTTCTGTGCATCACATGATAAACATTTCATAACAGACATAAATCTGAATCGCAGCCACTGGTGACATCTCTTCCACCTCTTATTAGTTATGTGAAGCCCTCAGCAGCTATGCTGCCATTGGTCCTCTGACAAACACAAATGAAGGATAGTACAAGACCAGATGCAAAATATACGACAAATGTAGCCAGCTTTTCTGGTATGGTTATCTCACACAGATTTATTAAACAGACTTCAAAGAATGGAATGTACATTTAAGACAAAATAGAGATCATATTAGTATCAAAGAATGACATGAGTATCCTAATAGTACTCCAGAGGTTTTCTTGACATAAACACTGCAATCTAACTACAAACCTGCCTCTCATTCTTAGGCTGAATAAGAAAACATTCATTCTTGTGCTACAGGCAAAATAATATATATATATATATATTTATATATATATATAACATAAATGATCAGTGCTGAGGGTCTGGATATAAATGAATGTATGTATATATGTATATAAAATATTCGATTTTTATTACATAATTCAGTGCCAACACATCCCAAAACAGGAAGATTTCATGGTCTTACTTCTGTGTGTGGCGTGCTCCAAATACGTGACTGGACATTCACCACATGCCTTCCTTTAGAGTGACTGCTTAACACTGGTCAAAACACTATGGGCCCACCGAAGGCCTTAACCTAACATCCTCCCTTCCTACAGTGCTTGCTTATATATGTGCCATGTCATCACACCATAACTCTGAAGGTAAAGTGACAAAAAGAGTCTTCATAACCCCATGGCTCCTCTCTGAACCGGAGCATGACACCATATCTGAACATAGGGTAGAAGGTAAAACTATTAAGGGTTTTTATCATAATGGAGATTTGAGGGTTTAAAGACTGGCAGCTTTGCTGGCAGCTTCATCACAAAACTCACAGGAGAGGGATAGTAAAGTGTGGTTTCATTTATGGATCATTGTTAGCGTAGAAAATATTGAACAAGACTAATTTCCTTCAGATACATGTTGATAACTCTTGATATAAACGCAAATACCCATTCCTTCACTCTTAGACATGTACTTCAGGTGAACTGTGGTTGAAGTTCTCTTCATCCATAAGACACGACCTACTGTTTTCATGACTGATTTTACATTCAAAGCCACCCATAAACATTTCAAGTAACATGACTACAATCAGATTTCAGCACTGATGCAACACTGAGGCTTCAAGCTCCCCCAGTTCAAGGCCACTGAATAGGAGCGATCCCTCCTTCACAATGACAGGACTTTGGCACACGTCAAAGCGGTGAATAAGATGAAGGCATCGGGGCTAAAAAGACATCGTACAGTAAGGCATTTGAAAGTCAGTAAGTCAGTACGTGAATTTACAGAACAGGGAACTTTCTTTCATAACTATAAACAACCACACATCCACACGATATCGCACACAGTGAGTAACACACTCGGACACAATGACAATCATTAAACACATGCCGTACACACCACTTCTATGGACTTCTAGAAGTGAAACTTACAGTTGAATATTCAAATCAAACATACTACTGTTACTGCATTCACACACTTTGGCATTCTTCTGTGTACCGCATGGACTATCAGAAGTGTCCAGGCACTGCAAGGCGGGTCCCTGGTCCAGGCAGGTCCAGGCAGGTGACTGTGGCCCGGCCCTCATGCAGGCTGCTGGGGATTGACGTTCATGTGAGGGGGGTGGCCCAGCAGCCCGATCCTCTGCTTCTGCTTCCTCTGCTCAGTCATCTTGGGAGGGGATATGACGGATGGACGGACAGGGTGGAGGGGGGATAGAGAGGGTGTGAGTATATCATTGTATTGTGTAAGAGGACAGACCTTGGACTGGCCCTCTTCCCCACATCCCTGGTGTCAGAAAGCTGTATGTGGTTAACAACATGGCGTTCGCTTCATTCTATGTTCTCCTTTCCTTTCCACTCACCCACACTCCCCTGACGTACAACCCAGAATAGGAGCAGAACATACCTGCTCTTTGAGCTCGGTGAGCTGTCCAGACAGGTTGCCCACCAGCCTCATGGCCGACTCCAGCTTCTCCTGGAGGTTCCTGATCTCGTTCTGCTCACCCTCTGCATCGCTGCTCACAAGAGACATCGCACGCATCCGAGGGAACCAGTCCAGGTTGTGCTCCTGCGTGGAACGAAGGGTTGAGACACAGAGGTGAGAGTTGGGCTGGGTACAGATGTGATTTAGAGGGTGTGCGGGGTGCTTGTAACTGAGCCGATATTTGTGGTTTGAACGTGTTTGTCTGATGGTTAGTTTGAACAATTAGCTGTACTTTCTCTAGTTTCTTATATATAAAAAACAATACAAATAGTTTTCTCTGCCTTTTTATATTTTCAAGGTAACAGGCAGTCAAAGTAGCGTCTACTAAGTCTGGAGTTGAAGTCTTCCTTTTACAGTATTTGTGTTTCTAGGACACCTTCGCTTGAGGCGTTGCAGACTGAACAAACTGCTATGACATCACTGCAACCAAAATAACAACTGAGACAATATGGGAAACTACACACACGCACACCCATAATCCTCCCCACCCCACCCCACCCCACCCCACCCCCACACACACTTAGATCCATTCCTTTATAGCTGTAGTCATAGTGGTACTTAAACAAAGTCTAATCTGTCTGGGCAGTTTGGCAGCAAGTCATGTGCATGTCTGCTTCTCTGTCTTCCTGTTTGGTTAAATCTGTAGTATCATCAAATGTGTGAGCATGTTAGTAGTTGGGCGTTTCGCATGGGTGAATGTGGTTATTTACAGCTGTGCAAGGTGTGGGGCTGACTTACAATGAGCATTTTGGTGTGTGTGTACAATCATGTAAGTTCAGTGAGACCTGGCACGTCCGCAAGTCTGAATGTGTCCTGGCCTGGCTGAACTCTGACCTTGAGTCAACGTGATGTTAGACGCACGCCCCTTATTGGCCAACCTCACACCCGAAAGGCGTTAACGAACAGGCTCACTGTGCACAGCCAAGGCACACACAACATTACAGCAGGTGCTGACATTAGACAGAGGCTCGATGTTCCCTTTCAGCTTAAGTCAACATGTAGTCAAGGGACTTGACTGTATAACTAAACAACAAAACTGTGGCCCAGTCCCTCCCCCCTCCCACTGACCTGAAGCTACCCTAGACGACCTCCTCTCCTACGTGCAGCCCCTACTCTGCCCTGCCAGGTCACATTACTTGTTGCATACTGTCCTCAGACACGAGGAGAAGGTTAACCCATTTCTCTGTTACACAAGTGAGCAGGTGTGTGTGTGTGTGGGCCTCACCTTGATCATCTCAGCCACGTAGCTCTCAGGTCCTGTGTACTCAGTGGAGTCCTTCACCTTCACCAGGACGATGAAGAACAGGTAGTGCCACATGTTGTGCTCCTCTTTGATGTGCTCCTCAAACGTCACGGTCTTGTTGTCAAACTTGTCTCTCTCCAAGCCTGTAAACACACACGTGCACGCGCACACACACAGGGCTTAGGAACCCAAGTAATTCAAGTAACATGTTACTGTCACCACAGCAATTGCACAATGCATGCCTCATTGTTGGTTAACTGGCAGTGCTGCTTTTAAACCTTCCCAGAAATGGAAAATGAGCAACCTCCAGGAAAACATGCACTTCTGACCCAGTAAAAGTGCTGAGTTTCAGGTAACAACTCAAGTCCTGAAGTCTCTGAAATTCCTCCCTTCTATCTCCCTCAGGCAGAAAGAGGTGGAGCACCACATGACTTATTGTCTTTCCTCCAGTAAGTAGTCATTACCAGTAATGCCCTATTGTACTGATAGGTCATGAGCAGGAAACAGACTCCCTTTTAAATTTAGAAAGTATGTTATACTTTTTACCACACAAACATTTATGGACAGTTTGTAAAGTAATCATATTAATTACTTTGTCAACGTCCTTTACCTGATGTCTGTGATCTACGATCAGTGACTTCTAGGTATCTTCAATGAGGATTGCAGCAGTGTTCAGGTTCAGCTAGTTTCTGAGGCTCTTTGCATCAAGTTCTCTTGGATGCAAAACACATTCTTGTATTCAGATTGAATGACTGACTTAACCAAACAGGAATTTGCCACTTTCTGGCCAAGAAAGATTGCTTGGTTCCTCTGGCAGGTTATTTGGGTTCATTGTCTTGCATTGAGGATGTAGAGCCAACCAATGATTTTGGAGCAGACCAAATTGGAATATGGAAGCCATCCTGCTAGATCCTGGGAATCAATGTCTTGTGCTGTTGGTGCTGTACACTCTACACAGCACCTCATACAAGTCAGCAAGGACGTATCTCTCTATGAGCCTTGATCCTTTTTAGTCCACAACCCAGTATCTCCCCCATCTCATCTCATCCTGCCGGAAACCATGGATACGGCCATTCCCCCTGCGGCCCAGCTTATTCAAGAGGCGAGTCAGAGATGGCCCTCTCTACTCGACCAAGCTTAATACCATCTGCCGCCTGCTGGCCCTGACTGCCGGAGTGGCCTGGCACTCACACGCACACATGGCAACACAGGGCATGGGCAGTGGGAGAGAGACTAAATAACACATGCATACAGAGAGAGAGAGCGAGATGCACAGAGTGCGAGAGAGAGAGGGAGAGGGGTGATTGGGAGAGAGATAATGGAAGAGAGTGTACAGTAGGATGTGGGTCAAGACAAAGAGGGAAGAGGAAAAGAGATGGGGTAGGAATATTGATCTACTAGTTCACAGCAAGGTCTCTTTATGCACCACTTCCAAGTATCAATCTGGGCTTCCACATGGGGTTGAGTGCACATTTTAACCACTCTCACATCCATCCAGCAGAAGAGAGCAGGCCAATACAAACTAGCCGTTTGGTCCAGATAACCTGTGCATCCCACCCACCGCAGATGAAGCAGGTGGTCTTCAGCACCTCCTCCTTCTTCTGTTTCTCACTCCTCAGGTCGGCAAAGGTGTCGATGATGACTCCAAAGATGAGGTTGAGAACAATGATGATGACCATGAAGAAGAACAGCAGGTCATAGATGACCCTAGCAGCAAACAGGGGCTCCTGGAGAGGAGAGAAGATGTTCAAATTTAGGAGCTCTGTCTGCTCTTCATGAGCTCACCCAAAGCATGGGTTTCGATGCATTGTCAACCTTGCGTGGGATAATTGGACAGTTGGCCTCCTGTTATATCGCATAAATCTACACATTGTTATGCCTAACCTAATGACACACTTAGAGCAGAGGTCTGCCTGTAGTATCATGGTGGAATAACATAAGAGGATTGGCCTCTTGAGGCTGAAAAAGGCCTAAAAGGTCCTAACAGGGCTTAGGTTAATCCACCCTATCACTGGTGTTTATGGCAAATACAGGCAGCCAGGTGCAGCACAACAGATGCTACAGTGATAAAGTAGCGCTTACACAACCACACTCATAACCCAGAATCTCCTCACATGCATCTACAGTACCCGTTAGTGCTGAAGACTAACTACTTTGCACGTATATTGTAAATACATGATATTCAATCTGAGAGGGTTTACCCTGCTTCAGTTCCTATGGTGAGACATGTTCAGACGATATCTAGGAAGTGCAGTTAGTCATTCGCTCAGCGTGGCTCTGTGTTGCATCTGAGGTGTGTGCGACAGAACGGGGGTAGACAGTCAAACTCTCTCTATCACCAGCCCCAGGCTACGAAGGTTTCAGAGGAAGACTATTTTGGGCCTGATTCCGACTCAGGGTGGAGGATGTGCAGCTGGGCTGTTTACAAGGAACCCCTCCAAACCTCGGTGGTGTGAGGAAAGGAATAGAGGAGAGGTCATGCTTAGCCAACAACTCACATGACCCAAACACCCACTGGCACAGACGTCCGTATAAACTTCGGCACTGTCTCACACACACATACACACACACACACACACACACACACACACACACACACACACACACACACACACACACACACTACCTCTTTGGAGGGCTTTCGCAGGACGTCTCCGACCCCCCCTCCACTCCTCAGGCCGTGGCTCAGCACGGTAACGATACACATGAGCAGAGAGTCACATGTCCTCTCCTTGTCATCATCCTCCCGCTCGTCCACTGAGGAGTCTGAGGACTCGTAGAGAATGAGTGACACGCATGCGCACACACACGCAAGAACACACATGGAAAGTCACCTAACCGGTTACATGCAAACCCAGACCTCGAAAAAGGAGATTACATCTGAACCATCCATTTTACCTGATTATTTGCAGGCTAAAAGGTAACAACACAGTTGAAACTGTATATTTCCACCCTGGTACAGTGGATGGAACCACAGTTTAGCTGAGAGGCAGACAGAGTTGCAGGGGGATATAGAAGAGGACTCTGGAGTGCAGCAGGATAGTACCTTGCTGTAGGATGGCAGTGGAGCAGTTTTCTCCAGTGTCAGGACGACACACACCGCTAGACAGGAGCTCACTAGCCATGCTCTCTCCGGTCTCTGGGGACGACAGAAGCAGAGGACAGAGGACAGAGGCAGAGGACAGAGGCAGAGGACAGAGGCCAGAGGACAGAGGACAGAGGACAGAGGCAGAGGACAGAGGCAGAGGCAGCGTTAGGAAGACCGAAGGGGATCAAGGCTTTCATCTTAGTTTTTACTTCCAAATGTTTGCTTTGGCTTACAAAAGTAGGTAGCAGACAGGATATGCCATGGGAATATAAACTTGTCACGTGCAGTTCAATGATATCATATAAATAAGTAACTATGTGAAAAGGAGACTAGGATCTTGTTGTATGTGGGGCCTTCTGGTACAGTCAATGTCCTGTCAGTCTGTACAGGGTTAACTAGGATTATAGTGCGCTGCAGGGTGCATGCTCACCCAGCGTGGGGGAGGTGGCATTGGGGATGCGGTCCACCTCAAGGATGAAGTCATCCTTGAAGAAGATGTAGCCCACGATGGAGAAGAGGTAGACCAGGATGAGAGCCAGCACAGCAGTCAGCACGATGGAGCGCCCGTTACGGGTCACACTCTTGATGACGTTTAGCAAAGTCTCCTCCCGGTACACCAGGTCAAACAGCTGGGGGAGGGAGGTGGAAGAGAGGGGGAGGAGAGGCCTCAGATGAACAACTGAGATCCATTCACGTGGTTAGACAGCTGGAAAAACGCTGGTGATGGTTGGTCAAACGGCACACAGATTGGTTATTTGAAGCAGCAATATAAAAACTGTCTGCCAAAACTTGAAGTCCTTGTGTGCACCATTAGGCTGTTCGTAGGAAAGACTTTGGAGGGCAGACTGTGTGGTTTGGAGAGTGACTCATATTTCTGCTGACTCAGGAGCAGGTGTTGCCCTGGGTTTGTTTCCTGCCAGCCTGACCAGGGTCCAGAGTTCCAAGACACTTGTGGACATCTGCTTTTTACAGTGTTTAAACAAGAATGCCTGTGTGTCTGTTTAATGTACACTCAGCAAGCATACATTGTGTGCGTCTCACCAGCAGGCTGTAGAAGAAGACATGGACGAACACCCCCAGGCTGCAGATGATCAGGTAGAGTAGGTGGTAGAGAAACTCCACATCCATGATCATGGCCTTGTAGCCCCGGGTGAACGTCCCTCGGTTCCCCACAAAACTCATCAGGAAGATGATCTTATTACACACCTGGAAAGTAGTGAAAGACACTAATGAATTCACTTGAATACTCATGGTTGCATGTTGGTAAGTCGTTGCTTACTAATACATGAGGAGATGAGGCTTGGGTCCGTGTTGGTAGCTCATTATACAACAGGGTGGGTATGTCTACACACTAACACACGTGTGTGTGTTAGAGACGATAGAGGGAGCAGGTCTAGAGTTTTAGGAGTGTGAAGTCCCCCTTTCCAAATCCTTCCTGACGGCTACAGCGGTGGTGTGTGTCAGTATCTAGTCTTCAGTGACGCACTTCACACCCCACCAAGCACTGCAGCCGTGCCAGGGAGGACTTTTGGTAAACCAGTGGGTGACGCCACTGGCACTCTGGGCACTGGCTGGGAGAGGGAGGAGGCTGAGACTACAGAGGGTACAGACACACACACACACACACACACACACACACAGGGAGGTGTTGAGTATGTGTGAGGTCACACTCACGTTGAAAGCTCCCAGCAGGAAGAGGGTGGGCTCCAGGCCCACAGAGAAGATGAGGCGGAGGATGGTGGCGAGGATGAGGGCACGGATGCCCAGGGGCTGGGGCATGATGATGACAATGGAGAGTGATACCACCATACCTATCCATAGCAGGGCAGACAGGTGGGGCTCCAGTATACCTAGAAAAGGCACACACACCTTCACTGAAAACGTTTTTCCAAACAGGATACATCCACATTGCTACAATGAGAAAGGCTGACAACTATTTAATGTCCTCTTTAGTGCCAAGCATTTGGCAAAATAATTTCTCATTATTTTCTTAGGAAAGGTTTACCAAGGAGGAAGAATAAGACAGTGAGCTCACTGTTGTTGGCAGAATGACTGTGCACTTCAGAGCTTAGCTCTAGAGATCAGCACACTTGCCTCTCTCTAGCAGGCAGGCCCTGGGACTCACAGTAGGACTTTTAACTCAGAGAGCAGGTTACATAACTTCCCAAAGTATGCCTCCGTGCGTGCGTATGTGTGTGGGTGTACGTGCGTGTGCTTGTTCCTGAGCCAGGCTTTAACAAAAGCCTACCTGGCGTTCCCCTTGAACCCAGGGTAAATCCTGGATTAGGGTTACATCAGGGGGGTTCATATGACTGAGTGGCCAACCAGCCCCCAGTTCCCTGGTGCCTGCCCATAACCAGGCCACACACAGCCTACTGCTTCTGTTTTTAGCCCAATTCCTTAAACAGGAGTTTAATACCATGTGTGACTCTCTACACGTACTGGGCGTGTGTGAGGGAGGACAGGGGGCAAAGGGAGAACAGGAATTAGACGAAGAAAAGGTGATCAAGGTAAGATGAAAGAGAAAGCGATAAAGAGGAGAAAATGGGTCAGTGACCAGGGGAGGAAGGCCATTCTGCCGGAGGGAGAGATAACTGTCCCTCCTTCCTCTTCCTTCTCAATCCTCCACCCATCTCTGTGGAGGTCACATGACAAGTGCCACTTACATAACAGAGCTGCCTCTAAAAATACCAGCGTTGAAAGATTGATGAGGCACACGGGCCCCCTACAGAGGTATGCTTCAGGGGACTTTTAATGTCTGATGTGTGGGAAGGAACAGAGATGAATTTGCATAAACATCTGGTTTAAATCTTGTATTGTACACAAGCGGAGTCAGGAGTTTGAGGTTTGTGGCTTCCACCTGCTGCTCATCAACAGGCAGTGGTGAAAACTGACCCAGTTCATCTGCTCTTATCTCATTTCCATCCCTCCTGCTCCAGGAAAGGATGGGAGGGGAGCAGAGGAGGCAGTGTCAGGGGCCCTAAGCCATCACCCTGCTTTTAGAACCACAGCAGAGGTATGCAGACTGTCACTTGCTTCCCATGTTCACACGCAGAACAGCTCAACATAACTGCAGATGTATTTATACTGAATATGTATAATCATTTGTTGCAAATGGTTTATCCAAACTTCTACACATCATCGGTTTTTGAGCAACACACTTGGAAAATATTCACTATGTACAATGCCCAGATCCCCAGATGATCGAGCCACAGATATACACAGACATAGATTCCTTAAATGCAGTGAGACAGAGATACCTAGAATTAAATAAGACAACATGATCTGTCACTTCCAGGCTCCTGTGACCTGTAGGTTGGAGCCCAACCTTTGCCAACCCCATTACGGCCCAAACAAGGCAAAGGATAAATACAAACATGATGTCCAATGGCCAATGTCGACATGAAAAATGATACTCCCATAAATACAAACTCTCATAACCCCAAGGTAATGACACAGATTTATTGCTTGATGTTGTGTAAAGATAAAATACACAGTTAAGTGTAAGAAAAGACCTTAGATATAGTAAATCCTATGAGTAAATCTAGAAAGTTGTTCCTCTTCTATTCAGGGTCATGGATCAGAGGTTGAGGTTTTGGGACTGGTTTAGGGAGTTGGGTTAGGGTGACTGACCTCCTCTGACACCCTCCAGTGGGTAGAAGAAGGCCACCAGCAGGTTCATGAGCACGGCCAGATTGAAAGACACGTTGCTCCACAGAGACATGTTGCGGGAGCACCAGTACAACACTGGCTGGGCTAGACGGAGGACGAGGGAGGAAGAGAGATGGTTGAACAACACTGTCTTAGTCATCAGTAATGAAGCTGAAGTCAAATGAAATACTTCTTGTTGTGAGAAAAACAGCGCAGTATTCTTTAGGTACTGATACCATGGTTTTGTAATGTTACTAGCTATTAAAACAGCACCCTTTACAAGACACTTTGATGATAGTGACTCATCAGGGAACAGGATGAAACAGAGAGATGACCAGGACTTTAGCTTCGTTCGCTACGACCTTTTCTTCACTGCAGTTCCTCTCTCTCTCTCTCTGCCTCTCTGTCTCTGTCTCTCTCTCTCTCTCTCTCTCTCTCTGCCTCTCTGTCTCTGTCTCTCTCTCTCTCTCTCTCTCGCTCTGTCTCTCTCTCTACCCCCAGCTGACAGCAAGGCCGTGCTCACTTGTGCTATTCTGGGGGCTTGTGTGTTTCACTCTTGTTTTATCGGGAAAGAGGAAACAGACTAAGGGACTTTTTGGTCTTTGTCTGCAACATGAAATGCGTATGTGTGTGGGCCTGTGTCTGTCTGTGTGGATGTAGTGTGTGTGTGTGTGTGTCTGTGTGTGCGCGCGTGTGTGAGTGTGTGCGTGTAAGTGTGAGTGTGTAAGTATGCCATAGTTCTCAGTTCTGATTCATAAAGATACAGATGTTTCACGGCTCACAGGAGGTGGAAAGCCCCTACACACTGACAGTGGAAACACATCACATCACGTAATAGAGCCAAAACACAAACACGCAAAGACCTCAAGCGCACGCATACACAGCATGTATAAAGCCCGATGTGTATTTCCGTAAAGTAGAGTACAGTTTGAAACTATGACACACCTAGTATGTCTAATCACTTTATAACTGCTAAAAATGTTTACAGATATCTTCTATTTCAGTCAACATGTAGTGGATAATCCTGTGTTTATTTCAATGTACTGTGCATGGCCATAACAGAGGGACAACCTACCTCGGAGTTTCTTCTGCCAGTTCATCTCGTTGAAGAGGTCCTCTGCCCTGAGGAAGAAGTCGTTGATCTTGCTACCTTGCTCGTCTCGCTCTGTGGTGTAGTATATTCGCAGCTTGGATTCACGGGTCAGGAACTCACATATATTGGGTACTGGGAAAACAATCTCCTCCATGGTGCGATCATGGCGCACTATCTGAGGGGGGACATAGAGGAGTACAAGTCACTCACGTTCACCTCGAGGGTTGTGGGTCAGACCTGACATCACAGGGGTCAGTCACATGGTGCAACGGGGGAGTCAGGTCCCAACACTAGACTAGCTACTTGGGCTCCAGGCTAGCACAAAGTCTTCTATTAAGTTCAAGGCAGGTAGGAAAGTCACTGTGTTCAATTAACATTTGAGAGGCCCTAAATCTTTATTGACAAGTTGTGTCCTGACCTCTATCTGGGCAGTGTGTTTGGCATAGTACTCCAAGGCCTCATCTCCCTCGGAGCCTCCTGGCTTCAGCATCCCCTGCAGTTCCTTGTTGTGACGTGCCAGCTACAAGACCCAGGGCAGAGAACAGGAGGCTAAACACATGCGCGAGTTACCAAAGGAAAATATGACACATACTCGGGTGAACTGTCCTTGACACAGTCCTGTTAAGCCAACCTGATGAGCCAAAATGTAGATGTTGTGTCCCACGTTCCTAGGGGAGGCGGCATCGTGCTCTTCCTCCTCCCCAATCTCCTCCTCCTCCTCAGGATCTTCAAACTCCACCTCGCCTTGGAGGTAGGCCTTTTTTATAACCTCCACCTACAACGCCGTAACAGTATGACGTGGCATGATTTTAGAGGTGACAGAAATCATTAAAAGAAGAAACGAATAGTAAGTCATTGTTGGTCTTGAAAAGAGCCAGCTAGCTGAAGTGTGTCATTTCCTGGACTGTATTAGGTCATTGAACAGGGAGATATGCAGATATTTGCTGAGGACAGTAGCTTCTCACCAGCTCCTTGGGCCTCATGTTGTAAAGGATCCGCTCAGCGTTCTCACTGTCATGGCGGCTCTCCATGATAGCCAGGAGCAGCTTGGAGGCATTGTTCTAAGAGAGGGATAACGACACAGAGAGAGATAAACATGGGTGGGGGGGGGCAGGAAGAGAGGGAGTATTCATCATGTCTTAGTCATGAGGTACCTCAGACATGAAGACAAAATCTCTTTAAGCGGTTTCTGTTTTTCCTTCCAAAGTAAACAGGCCCAATCCCCGGTGCTAGCGGAAAATGCAGATATTTGGTTTGGCAGGAAAGTTGCTAGCTCAGAAAAGATGAATGACTTGTCCAGTTTTCACAGCAGAAGCGCACTGTTTTTGAAATTCCACCCCAGTATAAAGAAGCCATGGGTGCCCAGTGTGAAGGCCCAAAACTCAGCCCCTACCCCGAACATGGTCCAAGTCTTAGGAACTCTCTACCAATGCCACTATAGCACATTTAGCTCCCAACCAACTCTTTATTAGCCCTGAGTCCCCAAGCCTAACAACCAGCTTCCAAAACAATCCCACCGCATGTCCTAGCCCAAGCCCTCACCTTGAGCTCCAACACCAGGTCCATTCTCTTCTTTCCAAGAGGGTTGATGTCATTCAGGATCAGGGCGATGATGATGTCAATCCCATTGGACTCATGGGTGGCAATGCAGTTCTAGAAACATGGCAAGTTGACAGCCAAATTGGTTTTCGCTCACTGCTTGTCTTACTCGGTTGGAGGGAAGGGTGATGAGGTCATTCTACTGACTGATGCCCAAGCCGTGCCTACCTGGTTCTCGTGGCAGGGCCCCTGGCAGTACTCAGTCAGGCTCTCTACGGTCTGGTTGATGAGGGCCACGTTCTTCTCGTTGATGTAGAGGCCCAGCAGGCCCAGCCCCCCGGTGGTGCTGCCGCAGATGCAGTCCAGGAACTGCAGAGTCTCACACACCAGGTTGTAGTTGTTCTTGTTGTTTTGACAACGCAAAAAGTTCTGAAAGACAGGAAGAAAATACTTGACTGGTTTGTCTGTACGTCAGTAACTTCATATGCAAAAAATGAATTATATTATGTCGATATTGTGTGGGCAATATTTTACTTTTGTTCTGGCCTCAATAACACTATTCTATATAGTAGGAACAATTTGACTGAAATAAGCAAATTTGAGATCCCACTCAGAGAGACCAGTTAGCCAGTGTCACACTGGGTGAAGGAGAGCAGGGGAATGGAATGGTTGTGAGAAGTCATAAGATTGCTGAGGACAGTCCAACCTGAACTGCCATCCCATCTTACACTGTGCTGCATGCAAGTTACTGCATGATGTCATTTCCTTCCCTAAAGCCCACCACTAGCTCAGTGGCAAGCACACCCGCACACGCATCTAGACCCATATGTAGGTGGCACCAGCTATGCCAGCTGGAGGGAATATCTAGAACCCTTTCTAGGACTCTCTTCATGTTCGGTGTGATTAGTGAGGGTTCCCTCTGTTAGGTCTGACCTGCAGGTCCCGGTTATGGTTCTCACAGAGCAGCTGGAGGAAGCGCAGGATGGGTTGCATGATGACGATGATGAAGCTCATCTCGCCCTCGTCCTGGGTCTTGTCTCCAGCGCTTAGCTGGCCGTCGGCTGCGGAGAAGTGGTCTTCAGGGTCAGCCTCGCGCCGGTATGAGTTGAAGGCCTTCTTGGTAGCGGAGGAGGCCTCCAGCAGCTGCCCCCTCACGTCCTCCGTCACCACCACGGCAGAGTCTTTGGCTGCTTGCGAGTTGAGTTTAAAGACAACTATGTTGGTGAACTGGCACAATATATCTCTTCCTTGCCAAACATACCAATAACATCTCGAGCTGAAGTCAATGTGCAGATTTTGAATTGACCCATGCCTGTTTGCTGGTTCATAATCAGTAGGTTACATGACCGTGAGGCAGGTAACACAATTGGTTTAGGTTTGACTGCTGACCTTTTTTGCGTATGGGCAAGTCTTTATCCTGCGCATCATCATCCCTCTTCCTGTTACCCAGGTCGCTGGTGTTGACGGTGACGGTGGCTTTGATCTCCAGCTGGGCCAGCTTCATACGGTCATAGAACACCCGGAAGAACTTCTCTGATTTCTTGTCGTCTAACAGGCGACAGAAAAACGACCGCTGGAAAAGACACCAGTATGAGTCAGTGAATTAATCTCAACCAGAAGAGAAAAGCTCCAATAAGACCTTATGTTTTGTCATTTTTACAGTAATGTCTTATTTTCTGAAAGAGTATGGACAAAAACAGTTATTCACTCTCCTTTAACCTTCTATTACATTCATTTAGAGCAATCAGTTTGTTTCAAGAGGTGAATACAGGCCAGTTAATGTTTAAACAATCCTTTGAGAATCACCATGGAGATGACCTCAACTTACCAAAACAGTCATCTGATACATTTAGCCTCATCTGCATACTTGACTGCTGGGCTATAAGACACACGGGTTGTATTGTTCAGCAGCTCCAACTCTGCAAGCACGGGCAATGACAAGGGCTTTCCTCTTTGATCTGTTCTCTATGAGATCACCATTACTATAAATATATATATTTCTTTTTTGGGGTGGATTAAACTTTTTTTAAAGCTTAAACACCAAAAGAAACAAAGACACACACACACACGCGCGCGCTGACTCAACACGTGGGACATGTTTTCGTGGTAAGTGTTACGGATGTCCTCGTAAGAACGGGGTCAGGCCACATTAGAGTACTTTCTAACCCCTAAGACGTTGCCATGGATCCTGCATGTCCCATTTACCTCAAGGCCCTGTGTTTTGATTATGTAAGAGCTGCTATCTACTCTCTGATGTCTACTACAACTCTACAACCCACTCTACCAATCTCTGCCTCTCTACCACTCGCTCTCCCTCTCTCCCTCTCCCTCTCCCTCTCTCTCCCTCTCTACCACTCTCTCTCTCTCTCTCTCTCTCTCTCTACCACTCTCTCCCTCCCCCTCTCTACCACTCTCTCTCTCCCCCTCTCTACCTCTCTCTCTCCCCCTCTCTACCACCATCTCTCACTCCCTCTCTGCCACTCTCTCCCTCCCTTTCTTTCACCCCCTCTTAGTCCCTCGTCCCACTCTCTCCTAATAGACAAATTCGTAAAACAAGTCCTGTCACACCAGAGGTGAAAAACAAGCATGAGGGAGATGGAGAAGGGAGAAGCCTGGCCTATTCACACAGAGAGAAGACAGGGAAGGAGGAAGGAATAGCAGAAAAAGAGTCAGCAATAGGAGGATAGAAAGGGGGGGGGAAGGAGTGAGAAAAAGAAAGAGGGAGTGAGAGAATGAGAAGGGAAAACAAGCCAGACTGTTATCAGCTGGTATCTAGGGCAGATCTGAAAGCCTGTTGCATAACCTGCCATGTATCCAGGCTAGACGGAACCTTGATAATCTAGCGTGGGACTGAGCGGCTGCCATTCGCTTGCCAAAAATGAATGAGCAGCACCACTCCCCCTCCTTAAACATTGCTGGACCTTGGCTCTCACAAGACTGGGCTGCCACAACACTGGAAGGTGATCACAAACCAGGAACCAAACACAGTGACACACTTCCAGCACATGTGCACTTGTCCAGTAACACACAGTGCGTGTGCAGAGAATGCTGTAGTACGACCCGGTACATTCAGAGTCAGCCTCTCTATCCCTCCACTGTATTCCAAACAATGACATAGTTGTGTGCTTGTGCTCCCCCTCCACCAGCAGATTCCAAAGCCCCCTGCCTGCCCCGCCCTCCTCAGCCACCACTGAACGGCAGCTCTCTCGCACGTACACATTCTGCCAACAACAGGGATGAGATGAGGAGACGAGAAAGGGAGGAGTGTGAGACATTGGGTGTGATTTTTTTCCCCTTCCAATGAGACTCACTGTAATAAATAAATTGAAGTTGGATGGTGGTGCAGGAGGGGGATTAACTGCACCACTGGCAACCCACTCACAACCCACTGCAGGGAGGGCTGGCACAGAGAGGAAGGGGGACTGCAATGCAAATCTCTCCTTCACTACTTCCCTTTCTCTCCCTTTCTCTCCCTTCCTCTCTCTTCCCCCTCCCTCTCTCCCTCCCTCCCTCTCTCTCGCTCCCTGCTCACGTAACCCTGTCCTCTGTTAGACAGCTTATGTGTGGGTGGGATGCTGGGGTCTGAAGGGGGGGGGGGGGGGCTGGGGGCGGCGAGGGCTCGGGGCCAGGATAACGCGCACACACACACCGATTACACCGATCCAACCAGAGACAAGTGCTCTTCACAGCTCCCCCCGCCTCCCCCCTGCTCCATCCCTCCACCCGTGGAGAACTGCGTCGCTTACATAACACACACACACGGAGATTCATACATGCACAGCAGAAACACGACACACATACACACCCTTACACATGTACACACGGGCGACACTGTACAGGAACATGCACATGTGTTATTGCATGTGCTCACAGTACCCACACGTACACACTAGAGAATTAGGTTTGCTTCCTTTAATAACGAACAAAGGTAAATTACATTATTTTAGCAAACGCACACACCCACATACCCACACAACCACACGCACACAGCATTATAGCTCTCTCTCTAACACTGGAACGGCCCCAACCGCACCACTTTTTTCTTATGTAATCATGTCTATGTTCCCCTCCCTACCTGCCTCTCTGCCTTCAGGGGGCCTCACCACCAGAGATCCCCACCACTAAACCCACAGCACTCCCTGGACTAAGATGCCGGCTAGGCTGGGATAGGCTCCAGGTGCAGGGGTTGGCAGGGCTGCTGATTGAGAAGCAGACTGGGTAACATGAGGCCGGGGCACTTAGCCTTCAGAGCTGTGTGGTTTGGTGTGTGAGCAAGGGTGCGTCACCCAGGAACTAAGCTCTGGCTGGAAACACTCTGCTTCCATGCAGGGATGTTCTGGGCACAAACTACTGCGCTAGCTATGTAAACCACATAGCATATACTTGCACCAACAACTGTACGTATGATACAACATACTAACTACGACATACTCACTACTGCACACAGCACCAACGTGTCGGTATGTCAGGCAGCTTCACAACCCCGGCCTAGGTCACGTGAAGCCCTCATGATGCAGAGGAAGGGAGTCTAATGCTCCGCCTCCAACATGGTCTACAGGAAGTCCACTCAACAGGGAGTCAACTTCATGGACGTCTGTGTTTGAATGATACCTCTAGACGGAGGGGAGGAGAATACATGGATGTGGTTGAAGATGAAGTGTGATGTTGGGAACGAAGCAACACAAGGGAAGGAGTGGATTCTAGACTGTGAAAGAGATAAGAGAAAGACATTAGAAATAAAGAGAGGGAGAGAGAGAGGGGAGAGAGGAAAGAGGGGAGAGAGAGAGGAGAGAGTGGAGAGAGAGTCAGAAAGAAAGAAAGAAGGAGTGCATATGGAGGACAGAGGGCCAGCGGTCTCAGGCCCCCCTGCAGTGTTGGGTAAACAGAGAGCCTGTCTGTATCCATGGAGACAACCCCCTAGTGGAATGAGCGAGGGAGCGGGTGAGGAGGGGCGGGGGTGGACAGCTCAAAAAAACAAGGTCACAGCGCTTTCCCTTCTCTCCTTCCGTTTCGCTACTTGGCATCAACAAAGGGATGTTATATAACAGCTATTTATACCCCAGGAGCCTCCCTCCCTGGCTCTCATCTGTTTCGTCAGGCAGTGCCACATTTCAGACCAAACTAAGTTTCAGCCATCCTTTCCCTTCTATTGTCTTCTTCTTTCCTACAATGGCTCTCTGTGAGTCAGCCCTACGCCATCCCCCCCCCCCCTCGCAGTTACATCACCAGAAATCCAAGTCAATCAGACCTCTAGACCTCACCTCCCCTGACACTGCGTCTTAACTACATTCCAGTCTAGTCAGAGGCCTATCCCCAGGAGACAAGTCTGTGCTCTCAGTACGGCACCACTCCAACTCACCATCCCCGGCACTGTGACTGGCCCATTTCAGTCGTTCTGGCTGTGACGTGTCAGCCTCCGAGAGCAAAGAGCAGTATGGCTGCTTCCATGCTGCTGTGTTACCAGTGAGGATGTCACGAGTTGCCATGTCACTACTTGATTTATGGCCAGTTGGACCCCTGCTCCACGGATGGCTGGAGCAGGAAGCAGGCAGGCAGACTCGCCTCTGTTACAGCACAGCGTGTGTGTACGTGAGTGTGTGTACGTGTGTGTGTGTCATGTTTTATTTGTGGCCAGTATGTAGGTCATGAGCTAATGGTTAACTATGTTACTTGAGTGCACCAACGCGAAACAGGTGCAAACCTCAACATCAAGAAGAGGGGACACAGACAGAATGTTCTATCTCTCTCTCTCTCTCTCTCTCTCTCTCTCTCTCTCTGTGTTTTACTGTGAATGCGGGGGAAATGAAGAAAAGCAATAAACGTTTCAAAACAAAAAAGAAAGGTGTTAGAAAGTTTAAATATGAAATATAGCAGACAGATAGGAGTCTTTCTAGTGACCATAGGAGGTGCAGACAAGACCAAGAAACTTCAGTCCAGCACCTCAGATTGAGAAGTGAAATACTCTTCCACACCCACATGCACACACTACCTGTTCTTTTGATGTTCTGTAACAGTGCTTGTGTTAAGGTTTACATGACAGGTCCAGAAAACAAACATGCAAGTATTCGCAAAACATTTGAACTGGTCTGTGTGGTCCTTCTGAAAGATGTTCTTATTTAGAGTCAAGCTTGATTATCTCTTACAGAGTAAACTTAAACTCTAGACATTCTTTCCAGAGAAATTGTGTCAGAAAGGGAGCTCCAATTTCTCTCCCAGTTTCCCCTACAACCTCCTCCTACTCTAAACTCTTCCTCCTCCCACTGTCTCCCTCGCCCTCTCTCCCCACTGCCCCAGTTCCAGAGGCCACCATGACCCAGTTTGGGCTGGGAGAGGGAGAAGGAGAAAGGGAGGAAAAGTGAGCAGGGGAGAGAAGGGAAGGAGGCTGGAATGTTTTGAAGCTTGAGACATTCCTCATTGTTCATTCACACAGTCCTTATGTAACACAAGCAGGTCACGTGATGGGGCTCTGCAGCAGAGGCAGCAGGCAGCCCAGCTAGCTGTGGGAAGCCAGGGCATTATCTACGCTACAGCGCCTTCTTCACTCTAATCTGATTATACAAGCTGCCTTCTTATGCAACAACGTAGACAGACGGGTAGACAGGTAGACAGGCAGACAGACGGGTAGACAGGCAGACAGACAGGTAGACGAGCGGACAGACAGGTAGACAGGCAGACAGACGGGTAGACAGGGAGATAGAGGGGTAGACAGGCAGACAGACAGATGGGAAGACAGGCAGATAGAGGGGTAGACATACCATGGGACAGACAAGAAAGAAAAAGATGTGTAGCTAGGCAAAGAAAAACAGAGAGTACACAAAAAACAGGACACGCACACACAAATATGCACTGACGCACACTTATAGACAATTTTCCTTTCCCATTCTTTGAGGGGTAAGCCACTGGCCTACGTCACTGTTGGTTACCAAAGCAACCATTTATCCACGCTTTCTATAAATTATGATGGGAGACTGAAAGCAGAGGAGAGGTCAGGGTAGTGCTGAGGAAGTGGCCTGCACACCTACACACACCTCATCCATACGACTTCTACCACCATGTGCTGTCCTTCTGTAGAAGAGTACGATTAGACACACACACACTGTGCCAGGTGGGTGAGACTGACCTGGATGGTGGTGTTGCCGCCTTCCAGCAGGGCGATGGCCAATAGGATGCTCTCCTGGAAGACACGGTCACTGGTGGTGTTCATGATGAGGTCGATGACCAGGTCAGATGCGCCCTCCTTGTCCAGGTGACACTGTACCTCTGCCAGGCTCATCTCGCCTCGACTCAGCGCCCCTGGACCACCCAAACCTGGGGTGAAGGCACCTTCATATGGCCATTGCAAGAATAATTTAAGGTATGTGGATCGCTATTTGCAGGGCATCTTATATATATAGTGTAGCATTAAGCCCTTGGTCACATTATCATCAGAGCCAGCATAGGATAGTTGTGTGTTGGCCTGCATAGGACCATGCAGACGGACAACATATAGACCTGCATGGGCATGCAGACAGCTTGTTCTCAGGGGAAGACAAGTTCTAGGACAGGACTACAACAGGTGCAGCATGAGGCTGCTTACACAGGAAGTAGCAGCCCATCACCTAGCAACAGCTAGAAATGGATCACAGAGGGAAGGGGGAGACTTCCTGTGGTCTGGCAGCAGGCCAGGCACCGTTAGTGCTGGTGCACGTGAAAGAGAAGCAGAAACGTTCTCTGGACCAGCTATAGTGCTCCAACCGTACTACACTGTATCTGGCACGAGTACCAAGAAACAACCAGCTTCTTCACTAACATGATAGCACCACACACATGAATATTCAGTCTCCGTCTGGTTTTTGTGCAATGTGGCAACAACGCTGAATGGGAATCTGCATGGCCATCTGGCCCACACATAACTCCTGTAATCGCGAAGATGCTGGTTACTAGGTCAATATGTTATCACTGCATTTCAAACTACCTAGACTTCTGTACATAAACATATGTGGAAAATAAGACTTTCAATGCACAAACTTGAACTTTATTGTGTTCAATCAAATAAAAGCTTACAAACGGAATTTGCCAAATAGTTTTCAGATATATTTCTGAAATGTGTATGCTGTTTTGTTTCTGGTGATAAAAGCATTATGTCTAGGTGTGCTCTATCAGTGTTTTCAATCCTCCAGGCAGACGTGACACTGAAGGCCTTATCTCCTGTGTGATGTTGGCTGAGTCGCTGTGGACTGAAGGAGAACCAGCACAGTAGGACCGCTCCTCCTCAGACACCAGACCTGCTTAGTTCAGATAAAACACTAGCAGGGTGATCACACCACAGAGGAAGTCTGGATACAGACAGCCCTGTGCGGATAGGCCAGACTGAGGTGGACCCTACTGTGGGACGTGGTCTCAGGCGGCGGATAGGGAATGTGATGTAGATGGGGGGGCGGGGCAACAGAGTACAGAGCAGGGTCACATGTCACTGGGATGGTGGAGGTTTTATACTGGGCTTCCCCATATTACAATAGGAGCTTAACTCTCGGAGGATTTCTCTTTCCTCGTCACTTTGTTATGTGATGCACAGGCCAACGCATATTAACACAATCAAGTACTGTTGACTGGATCTCGTTTGGACAGAGTGATGTGGTCGGGTCAACAGACGATGCTTCTGTGGCGTGGCTGCCCTGAGTGTGACCCAGCATATCAAACCCAGCGGTCCGGGAGGCATGAAGGTAAGATGGAATCCAATAAACAGCAAACCATACCATACCCTGACAACAGCAGATTCCCCTCACCTGATTGGCTCTTTCCAGGTCCTACAGGGCTCAGGGGTCCGTTGCTGAAGGCAGTGAGGCTGTCCCTCCGCCCACCCCCACTCCGGAAGTTGCCATAGTAACGATTCACCAGAATCTGCCGTAGTGCCTCGCCCTTCAGAGACAGAAGAGAGAGAGGTCTTGGCTGTCATGATACCAGACAGTGGAGAGGGCGAGAGGAAAAACCATGTGACTACGTTTGCCCTTTATCACTTCCTGTAAAGGCCGTGGCATGAGGCAAAAATACCCCTTTGTATGTAATAACACTGTTTAGAGTCATTATGTTTTGCAATGCATGAAGTTAAAGTGAAGTATGTGTCTAACAAGACAGCCTCAGATGTAAAACTGGCATGAGGCAGTGGTGAAGCTTGTTTCTGTGTGGGAGTTGAGATCCTGTTTTAAGACTGATCAACCTGTGGCCACCCCTTCATGAAGTGACTCATCCTCTGACGCAGGACAGTCAGCACGACACGGCCATTGCCATGACAACAACGATGGCCCACAGTTACCTGACAGACCACCAATTGTAAAAAAAAAAAGTGCAGAAAGTGTCGGGGAGGCACTTGAAGGAGGATGGAGACGTTATGCAAGTCGTGTTGCTATGGCTACGTGTTGATAGTAACAGGACTTGTCCTGCACATCCTTGACTTGGGTCCCTGTTTTCCCACTTGAGACTGCAGCTGGTCAGAGCTGTGAGGGTGGAGGCAGTTTGGAAAGCCTCAAGCTGAGGACAGGCAGCTCAGAAGAAACTAAGATCTCCACCTATTAGGTCCAGGTACTGTAGTCTCCGCCCCCCCTCACGTCCACCGCACTGACATTCCAGCCATGTCGTTGGTGAAGTATAACTATATCATCGAGGACGACCAAGTATCACCAGAAGCAAAGTTTGGGGCTGAGATATCTGAACTCGTGTTTAGAGTTGTTGAAGCTGATGGAGTGTGCAGGCCCAGGAGTCAGTGTTGAAGTTAGGGTGTGCAGGGCTGCTGCTTCTAGCCGTGTTGAGCTCAGTACCTACCCTCCTCTGGTCCTCCTGTAGCTTCTGGGGCTGGTTCTGATCCAGCTCCTGGGTGCAGTGAGGAAGGTTAGCACAGCCAAGCCAGCGGGCCGACAGACACAAGCACAGGGTTAGTCATCATGCAACATCACATGAACCAGTTCATGTTTACTAGAAGTATCTATGAATCACAGTCAGTTAAGCATGCAAACTGGAAGCTATTGTAAGCAATGCCATGCCTTCCCAGGGGTTAGACCTGGGTCATTTCAGGGGCAGGTGAAGGTAAAAAAAAGAGGTGGGAAGGTTTAGTGGTTGTGATTATCAACCAGGAAGTGAAGAGTGGAGTTACATGCTCAGAGTTACTATTCTGTTGCTTAACTGTGACTATTTCCCCCTGATTAATTCTCCTTTTATCAGAATGTTGAGACTGCTGTTGGGTTTTCACTTCTGCTAGGTGATAAACACAAATTCCCCGAAACACAGTACCAACCATCCTGTCTGAGTCCCCGTAAACTCAGCAGTCTGTAAGCCTACACTCCATTGAAATCCTGTTAATTACATAAACAGGAGCAGTAAGGGGGATTACATAATAGCCACCAAAACAGTGGCACACAGGAGATTAGAGTGCCCATCTGTCACCTACACAATAGAGATGGAGAGCGAGAGAGAGAGGGAGAGATACCAGAATAAACACCAGCTCTGCCAACATGACACACAGGAATCTGGGTCTCTCTGTGGCAAGGTCACAAGTCAGAATACAGGATGGGAGAGTAGAGGGCCTGAAAGGGCCTGAGGTCTGAGGTGCTATACTGTCTTGTGCGTGTGGTAAAACAGACACCACTGCTAGGTCGAAAGGAGTAGTCTGTGGCAGTCAGACAGAGAGCTTGAAGAGGCCATACCAGCCCCGCCTCACAGCCACCCACATCAAACCAGACCGGCTGCCTTTAGACAGCCTGCTGATCTGAACAGATATGTGCTCCTTGCTGCCCACGGCCTGACCACAGCCACCGCAGAGGAACCCCTGACGGTCACCACATCCGCCAAGCAAACGTTCCACTTCGCTGGAATCTCCCCGTGGCAAGCCCCTACTCAGACTCCTCTGAGACATTTCCACAGCAGAGGAAACAAGCACGAGCACACAAAAAACCTTTTTTAGGTGTTTTCTTCATCAGGGTGCTGTGCTGGTGCATGTGTTTGTGTTTGAGCAGGCGTTGGCTGACTCGTGTTTAGACCGTTTGGGACTGAAACAGATCCTGGGGTTTACCAGCCAGTTCTGTCCAAGGCCATAAAGAAAAAAAAAGAGGCTAAATTCTACTGTGCTTCTCTGTCATTTCCACTGAATCTGACCCGACATCTCTCCTCCTCAGACCTGTAAAGTCTCCAGTCCGCCCATGCAACTGGATCGAGGAACAGTCTGCTACGTTCAAGATAAGAAACTGGGGCAATATGAGGGAAAGTCCAGGCAGAATTGTCCAACCAATTGCTTGTCTCAGGAAATCTATCAGGAAATTGGCAACAACTGTTAACAACAAGTCTGTTAATCAATGTTGTTACATAACCCCCCAGACTCCATCCCTGGAAATCAGTTTTAGAATGTGAGAGGAACCCTGTAAGCCTGTGAGTTGTATGAACTCCCCGCCTCGCACCGCTGAGAGAGAGGCAACACTGACCTCAGAAGGTCCAAATAAATCAGACGTCTGACATCAAGCTCCAGCAAAGAATGTCTGCAGCCTTGAGCCTCATCTATCCCTGTCCAAATGGTACACGCCTCATGGCAAACCGGACAACGGGCATGCTAGCATGGAGCTCCATAACCATAAGATCAAATAAAGTGGATCATTGCACTAGATTGAAGTTTAACATGTTTTATAGCCGGTTGTTCATGAAGTGTTTTGTAGGTGACCTAGATTCCCAGTTCCACCCAGTCATCCTGCCCCAGCTCACTGTGCTGCTGGGGACGTAAGCAGACAGAGAGGACTGACAGGAGGCTGGCTGGAGCTCAGTATGGTGTGTTTCTGTCCACAGACAGTTGGGAGAGAGGGAAAATGAGAGACCCACAAAGAGAGAGAATTGTCATGATGAGAGGAATTGTTTTATGTCATGACATTCAAAGGCGGTGGGAGAGAGGAAGAAAAAGAGAAACAGTGGGAGAAATTGGCAGAGAGAGATGGAGTAAGAGAGAGAGAGAGAGAGAGAGACGGAGATGAGAGCGAGAGAGACGGGAGAGAGTGGGCGAGGTTCCTGTTTCCTTCCTGCTGCCATACTTGTTACATCAGAGCTGGGCTACCTGCAGGGCTGGAGCTCTCAACAGGTACATAATCCACAAACACATCCACACACAATTGCATAGACTCATGTAAACATTTCAACACACACGCACAATCGGATACCAACAAACAGACACCCACAGACACACAAACACCTAACATGAACCCCATCCAGCAGCCCTCCACCCCCGCTAAATTACAACCATGCTGGAAAACACACACACAGTGCTTACATATGCACACTCACACACACACACCTACACTCTCATACACACCACCCACCTAGCACCCCTTCTTCAGCACCCCACCCTGCCCCCACCCAAGTGAAGGCCCAGCCAGTATCTCTGGATAAACAGCTCCTACACACTTTTATTGGCAATTACTGTTGAAGGTCACACATCAGTGGAGGGGCTGAGTTCCAGGAAAAAACCCAGCCTGGCTCTTATGTAACCACAGCCCGGAGCTGGCAGGGGCCCAGAAATCATGCAGCTCGCAGGCAAGCAAAACTAGGACATGGCCTCACTGCCTGCCACAGCCCGGTACACACACGCACACAAACACTGACAAGCACGCACACACGCACACACACCGTTGGAGTGCCCCCTACTGGCTTTCTCAGGTTACCCCGGGAAACAAGTACAAACACGGCTCAGTATAGAAAGAAAAAAGGTTTAGAGAAGAAGAAAAAAAATGAATGGGAAAAATACTTTTAAAAGGTTTACGAATGTGATTAAAATATTATTGTCACAAAGGCTGCAAGTCAATGTTCTGCATACTCATTCCCTCCACATTGAGGCCATCGGTCTCTCAGGCTAGTGAGGTGTGCATGTTAGAGCAGACGTCATCACCGACTGACCAGCACGGCCCTCACAGACACACAACAGGATACTGGCAACCTGCCCTGCTTACATGTGACTCACCGTAGCTGAACACAGTCATGCTCACACACCACAAACACACTTTACTTTCTAATTACTGATTTTGATAGAAGGAAGATGGAGCAGGTGTAGGTAAGAGAGACAGGGAGAGGAACGGGGTACGAGAGAGAGAGAGAGAGAGAGAGAGAGAGAGAGAGAGAGAGAGCGAGAGAGAGAGAGAGCGAGAGAGAGTCAGACAGACAGACAGACAGACAGAAGCCCATTTGACCTAAAACTACAGCTCGAACCCTGTTTGTTCTGACAGCACCATTGCAACCCTGCACACTGCTACAACACTAGCACTACAAGGCTGCTACAAAACACAACTATGGGTACAGGTAAAGCACATTCTGAAATATTACACAGAGATAGAAACAAGAAGATCAAATTTAAAGAAAGAGGGACAACCTCAGGCATATCCATCTCATCATCAAAGGCCCTGAGCTGGAAGACAAGAGAAGAGAGGAGTGAGGAGTTAGAAGGGGCTGGACACAGGGTAGAGCTGGAAGCAGCAGAGGACATACATCACAGAACCACATGTCAGTGAGATCATGCAAGTCCATTAAGACTAAGGTTGGTCTGTTGTTTGAATTTGGCGTGCATAGCATCACACTGACAGCTCTATAGTATTGTGAGGAGCTACATTTTTATGGATGACCTCTGACACTCATGGGTATAGGCTTGGCCAACTAAGTATGGACCCAGAATGTGTTGGTATTTCACTCCAGGGTTACACTCAGTTTCTCTATCTCTCTGGATGGATGGATGTGTAGTGTAAAAATGGATGTAAAGTGTGTTAGCAGATCTTTTAAATCAACTGTACTGTAGTAGAGGTGAAAGAAATATAAACAATCCACCAAAGACTGAGGACGGACAATGAATCGATCATTTTCCTACAGTGATGGAAAAACGTGTGTACAGCATGTGTCTCTTTGACTACCTTCTCTCCATAGCCTCGGTCTTTGGTCATCATTTCTCTGAGGGTCTGCAGAACCTTGATACAGAGACGCTCCTCATTCTCCTCCAGCAGCTGCTTGGTGTGCTTGATCAGTCTAAACACACACACACACAAGGAAATGATGAGCCATGTGTTTATGCAGGTGATAGAGACAGTGCATATTAGATATGCATTTGCTTCCATTACAATCACTAATGTGTATGCACAGGATGAACTGACTTGCAGATGAAGCCTCCGCTCTCACACTTCCTGCGTGAGTCTGTGTTCTCAGGGAAGAGCAGCTCGGGCCGGTGCAGGACGTCCACCAGGACCGACAGCTCAGCCTGGACCAGGGGCCGCAGACGGTCCTCCAGGGCCGACACGATGTCCTGCAGGGAGCAGAAAGAGAGGCTGTCAACACACCTATACCCCCCCCCCAAAGACACACACACACACCCAGAAAGAGTGTCTCTCCCACCTGCAGTCTCTCGATGATGTTCCTGTAGTCTCGTGATGCGGTGAGGACAGAGTCTCTGCGAGCCGCGTTGCGGGCGGACATCCTCCAGCTCATGGCTGTCTTCTGGACAATGTTGTTGGACTTGACAAACAGGTTGTTCACCTGGCTGTCCAGGTCCACTGGGATAGCTATGGCTCTGCCTTTGGCTGCAGGACACAACATAGCAACTTCCTCTGTCACAATAATAATCACTACTTATATCACTGCTTATAAAAACTCTTCTTACACTAAATGCTACTTGTACGTCATAAGAAGTCATTTATTAGATAATCTAGTTCTCTGAGGGGCTATAATTCATGCAGCTAAACGGCTGCTGTTGGTGTCTTCAGTCTGTTTTAGCGGGGTATAATTATCCATCGTAGTGTTGTAATTATGGTGGAAGGTGGCTCCAAAGTGTCTAGGTCTTGTCCTTACCAACATCAGATAGCACCTTGATACAGCTCTCCACTGAGCCCTTCTGAACAGGTACAAGCCAGTTACAGTGGTAGACCCTGAACACAGCCTGTAAGAGCTGCACAAAAACAGGCTGCCTGGTCTGAGAGCACAGGGGGAGAGGAGAGAAACCAAACATCTTATTAGTATTATTAGTGTGGGAGACAAGAGAACATTTGTGCAAGTGTGTTTTTTTTTCGTGCTTGGTAGGATGGTGTTCTACTTTGACATCACACCTCCACAGAGCGCTCGGCTGTGAAACAAACACATGGTGGTCCTTCAGTAAACACCTACCCATCTCCTTCATCCCCCAAAACATTCTGTACTCTTAAGCACATATGCCACGCACACACACACACACACACACAATTAAACAAATCTTTCCCCAGTGAGAACGACTGCTCACATTCTTACTGCATCTCAAACAACCATGGGGTGGAATCCTTGCTCATATTCAGACCAGCCAGCACCCTTCAGCTGCCCAATAGAGGCTCTACAAATGTGGTGCACAGGTAAGAAAGGCTGTACACACACACTCACGCACGCACACGCTGGCACCTAACCATACACAGACACCAGTCATGTTGAGTCATTCCAGTTGCTCATTCCAGTAAACATCTTACAAATACCTCTGAGATTTTTCCCAAAACTGAGGCCAGCAGCATAGGATACAAGCAGTGCAAATATACAAATGATCATAACACATTAAGAGAAGAAAATCTAATTGAAGACAAGATTTGACACACAAGCACTTGTTCACAAGCTCAATATACGTTTTATGAAGAGAAGGGCACTTAAAAAAAGCAATAAGGGACTCTAGAAGTACTACACCATACAGTTTGAAGCTTCAAACACACAGAGAACTACAGACTTTCCGGACCTTACATTATCTGTTGTAAGATGAGATGGCACTATATTTCTTATAGCGGAGGAATCTTTCCGATATAAGATGATGTTACTAGGAGGACTCGTAGGCGTAGGCAAGGTTGTGATGAGTTATGTTCTAGATAGACCAGGGGATAGAGAGCGGTCTATGTCTATATCCCAGGCCTCATTCAGCAAGATTAGGGAGGGAGAAGAGAAAACACATTTGAGGTGTAACATAAGCTGTCTTGGGAGTGGTATGTGTCTGAGCTATCTACCATCTGCCTGGCCTCATCCATTACCCAGAACACACCAGGCCTTCTACATCCCTGTTGGGATAGACCCTGTTCTAAATAGATCTTTTAAGACTGCCCTATGCCCCCCCACCCCACCAGTGGAATTAGACTGCAAAAGTATCAGTGAGTGGTGGTATGGATTACTGTCATCAAGATGATGCGCTGGCCACATTAGAGTGATGAGTGGGGGGAGGTAGTGTCACTAACTAGAGTGGGGATCAATGGCAACAGATTATGCCCCAAAGACCATGTGCTTCCCTCATCCCTCTGTTTTGCAATGTCTGGAAGTGAGAGAAGGGAGCTGTGCATGTTGGTGACCATTCTGTGGGATGGCCATGTTCACCTGCAGGCTGGTGCTCTGGTCAGAGAAGGGAGAGCTGAAGAAGGTGGTGACGATGCTCATCACTGTCTCTGTCACGTAGCGCTCCAGGATGGTGTCAGCGTGCTTGCGATCACTCGTGTTGTTGCAGACCTGCACACGTCCAAATAACTGTTGCAGAGCCTGTCCTGACATGTTCAATAGCTCACTGCTACTACTGGGTAAAGCCATGTGATATTCCTTACCCTGCATATGTCCACCAGGAAGTTTTCAAAGAGCTTCCACATGTGGTTGCTAGTGTAGATCTCCTTCATCTCTACCTCTGTGTCCACATAACAGTGGTTCAGAAAGTTGATGTAAGCAATCTTCACCTGAGAAAGTGACAGAAAACACCCTCAAATTGCATTATGCAAGTGATCTCCTGCTGAGATAAGCACATAGCTTATAGATCTAATCGCCATCTCCTGCCTTTGTCCAGGCAGAGTGGGGATGTTATGCAGATCTTTTGCTCACAAGACATCGTCCTTCTCCATACATGACACATGGTGCACTGTAAAGCACCACAGGCCTGGTTCTCAGATGTGGTTCTCTCCATCATTCCAACCCCAGGTCCAGTTCTCACCTCAGGTATGCAGTCCTCGTGAGTGACCACTCGTACAATGTCATCCAGGGGCAGCAGGGAGTTACACTTGATCTCGGTGTAGACGTTCTTGCCCTCGGTGCAGACAGCCAGCAGCTCCACCAGGTGGATGTGGTACATCAGGGGGCTGTTCTCGTCCATGCGGTCGCGCTCCGACCTCATCATCTGGACCAGGGTCTGGAAGGAGGCGCGGTCGTTGTAGAAGACCAGGACGTCCTCGCCTGCGTTCACCAACTACACGGGAAGTTGACAGGACATTAAACATCATTTTGTGTAGATTTGAGAATTAGAAACAGGAAAACCTACAGTATATTGGAGGCAGATGTGCAACCCTGGAGCCCAGAATTCAAAAATAAAATGTTTGCAGTACTGCACTAATGTGATTTTCATAGATATGTAATGCCATAGAATATTAGGGTGCGGCACTGAGCGAACACTCTGATGGGACAGGAAGTGACCTCAGCCATAACGATGTCCTGACACTTCTTGATGAACTTGTTCTCGGCCTTGACGATGGTCTGCAGGAACTTGAGGTACTGGACGTTTCTGCCATGCGTCTCGATGCAGTGGACAAAGTGCTGCACCACGCGCTCGTTGATCTCGCTGCACAGCTGGAAGTTGTTCATGAAGATATGCTGCATGGTGACCGCCTCCAGGATCTGAGAGAGTAGGAGGAGGTATGTTATTCATGCAAACACCATCGCTTACTATGCAGTGTTAGAAGCTTCGAGGTCCAGAGTTGTGATGTTGACGTGGTCGTGGAAGCCTTCAGGTGCAGCTCACCCCGGGGTTGAGGAACAGGTTGATGTGCTTGTGAAGTAGGGCCTGATTCTGTTGGTTCCCTGCGCAGAAGTTCTGCAGGAACTGGTGGGCCAGTTTCATTATCTCCTGCATGCGGATGTCCTCCCCCTGGACAAATACAACAAGGTGGATATTTGTGCCTCCCCCCTCTCACCCCCCCCCCTCCCCACCCTCCAAACACACAGTCTGTGGTACCTTCTCATAGGGGATCTGCAGCAGTTCCAGCACCACAGAATGAGCCCCCATGTTCCTGAGCAGTCTCTGCTGCTGCTTCTTACTCTTCCTGCCTGACAGCCCCTCCTGGACACACAGCCTGCTGAGGCGTAGCAGGATCTGACACACACACAGACACAGACACACAGACAGTTATATCTCAAAACAACAATAAGAGGTTCCCCACAACCTGTCCCAGGTGCTGAGTCAGGCCCCACCTCCTTCACCACTCTGTAGTTGTAACTGCTGGTACTTTCTGCTTTCTTCGGTTTGTCTGAGCCACCTGAGTCTCCCTATCAGACCACAGGATACAGAAAGTTTTAGCTAAATCATCTTTAGCTTTCGGTCAAGGACAAATGCTAATGCTCCCAAAGCTCAGAGATTTTAAGCAGCTTGAACTATCTCTCGTAGGGTGACCTTGTGTTTAGAGTCGGTGGAGAGGCCCTCTCCTGTATCCATGCCCTCATCTGGACCCTGACGCTTATAGACCCACAGCTCAGATTTTTCCACTATGGAGCGCAGCTGATCCAGATCAGACTTGATCTGCTTGTAGTTCTCCACATCCTGACTGGTCACCAGAAGCTGGACCTGGGTAGGAAGAGGAAGGATGTCGAATATGGATAAGGTTTGTGTGTCTGCTTTCTAATAGGCGTGTTTGTGTTTGTGTGTGTGTGTGCGTGTGTGTGTGGAGAACCTGTATGGTTCTAGGAGGTACGGTAGTAAACCAGGTGTGTACATAATTTCCAGGTATGTACCTGTTTGAAGGCCTGCAGAACTTCCTGTCTCTGGCTGAAGTGTCTAAAGAGCAGGTGAAGAGCCCTGGATACCAGGGGAGGGTAGTCATGCATGGTGAGGTGGAGCAGCACCCTCAGGAACGTACGACCACCATGATCATCTAGATCCAGCGGGGTGTTCTCCTCACTGGGTAGAGACACAACAACAACAACAACATATTGACACGAAAACACACACAAACACATTTATCAGTCTAGGTTCTAAAGCCTCTGTTCATCCATGTGGCTGAGAGAAGATTGTTACCTTCCACCAAAGATCCCCTCTGCCTGCTCCTCGATGTGCTCAAAATCCAGAGCGCCTAAGGACAAAACACAAGGTCGGAATTGAGAAACAGACACAAACCAGTATGATGGTGTCTAGGATTACAGGCTTCCTCCTCTTACCTGGCATGCTGTTGGGTCCTTCTGTTGTTCCTGAGATAGCCAATTCAGACTGGGAGTTACTCTCATCAAACTCCCGTTTGAAGATGCAGAGCAGACAGGAGATCCGGTAGTCCAGACGCACGTTTAGGATGAACTGCAGACAGGAATCAACATGAAATGTTTGGACAAAACAAGATGACCTGTATGTACATGTAAGGTGTGTGTGTGTTGATGTGCGTGATGTGTGTGTCCTCCCTGTTACCTGCAGGATCTCTATGATCTTCAGCTTGGTGTCCATAACCAGGATGTCCTGTTTCTCTGGCTCTGTCTGAGTCTTCACCACGTCCCCGTTGGGGGGGTTGATGGGGGTGGTGGGAAGGAAGCCCCCCCCTCTCAGGACCACCTGAGTCATCAACTCCCCCACGCCATGGATGGACCTCATCACGTTACTGCCTGCAAACAAAGCCACGCTCACACCGGATAGATGGCATGACCTTCGCAATGAGTGTTTGGCTCCTACCTTTATTATCGTCCCCTTTCTCCAGCTTGTTAACAGGGAAGATGGTGCTGACATGGACACAGTCCAGGATGGCCAGCAGGATCTTAGTCAGCCGTAGAAGGTCACTAAAGTTGTAGAAGCCAAAGTAGATGAGGTTTCTTGCCAAGTTCACTACCTGATAGAGGGACAGATATGGGGACAGAAATCCTGGTGATCAGAATCAGCGCTCATCACATCTGGCATTTTACAAACTGTAACACTCAACAGAAGTTGGTCTAATTAAGTGTCATCATCTCATGAGGACTAGTCAATGCTGCCTGACCTCGAAGGTGAGTTTGTTTTTCTCTTTGTCGGCGAAGGGGAAGCTCTGGCACACGACATCTCTCAGGTAGTTCTCCACAAACTCCATGGTCTGGCAGAAACGCTCCTTGATCTCATCTTTGGATGTGCCGTCGTTGTCGTAGCTAGGACACACAGGACAGGTAAGTTAGAATACCATGAAGCCACTAGTAGACGATCTGAGCCGGAGAGAATAAAAGTCATCCTCTGGTAGCTGATTTACAGTAGTTCTGCTGTAGATGTTATGGGATATTATATGGATTGTAAAATAATAGACTGTATTCTCCTAACAACCAGGATAGAATCTACTATTAGTATAAATAATTGCTCACACAGGCAACTATTGTAAGGAGCTACTCACTCGTCTATGGCAATCTCTGAGGGGATCTCTGACCAGAGGCGAGCGTATTTGACGGGTGTGACCTGCTCTTGGGGGTCGCGATCCACGTGCATGTGCAGCATCATGCGGCAGAAGGACGCACGCAGGTCAAAGGGCAGGTCCTCATCAGACATGCAGCGCAGGATTAGGTCCACGTCCAGCTGGCCAGAGATCTTGTTGATGGCCAGGTACTGACGGTCCAGACACATCCTGGCAAACAGGTTCAGCTGGTACCTGTGGGAGAATATAAAGATAACTTTTAACAGCTGGCCACCTCCTGGTCCTGCTGACCACGTCCTGGTCCTACCTGTACCAACTGACAACCTCCTGGTCCAGCTGACCACGTCCTGGTCCAGCTGACCACCTCCTGGTCCTACTGTACCAGCTGACTACCTCCTGGTCCTACCTGCAGTAGCTGACCACCTCCTGGTCCTACCGTACCAGTTGACCACCTCCTGGTCCTACCTGTAGTAGATGACCACCTCCTGGTCCTACCTGCAGTAGCTGACCACCTCCTGGTCCTACCGTACCAGCTGACCACCTCCTGGTCCTACCTGTAGTAGCTGACCACCTCCTGGTCCTACCTGTAGTAGCTGACCACCTCCTGGTCTTCCTTTTGGCCCTCCTTGGCGTCCTGGGCCAGCTCTCGGATGCTCTTGCTGCGGATCTCCTTGCTGCTGTCCTTCCAGAAGAGCCACACCTCCTCCTCATCCTCCTCCGACTCCACAGAATTCTCCCCAATCGAGGCCCCCTCAATCTCAAATCTAGACAGCACCAGTCTGCAAAAATATGTCTCGTAAGTAGTACCAAATTGTGCCGACTACGTTGTCATTTATTGCATGTGAGACAACAGATGTTTTTATGTGAAGTCTAACTAGTGTGGAGGTGATAGAGTGGCAGAGGGGGAGGAAGGCTTACTTGGTCTCTATGAGGATGTCTCCATTGGCAGGGTCTAGAACAGCATTACAGATGAGCTCCTGGGTGACAGGGATCGACTTGTTCATGGACACACACAGGTCCGACAGGTAGTCCAGAAACCTTGGAAGAACACAAACATTGGGTTCATCTCTCACTTTTAAAAATCAGGACATAATTTCTCCAGACACCTGATGATAAAAACATCCAAAGATAAACTCCCCAACCACATGACTTGAATTAATCCCAATTAGTCCCACAAGAACATGCAATCTACCCATACAGCAAACAATACAGCCCTTACATGTGTCCTGCATTTATCCATCCATAAACAACCAGGCTTAGCAGATCGAACCATGCAGCAAGCAGATACAACATGCACGCACACGCACACACACGCGCGCACGCACACACGCACACACCTGGGCTCTCGGTTCTTCCTGACCAGGCTGACGAATGTGTCGATCTCGGCAGCGGTGATGTGTTTCTCCAGTAGTTTGCGGTTGTTGTGGAGCAGGGCTGTGATGGTGTCCTCAGCCAGCACGTCGTAGCCGATCTGCTTCTGCATGAAGCGGAACTGCTTGGCTATGTACTCCTAAGGGACGCACAGAACAGGACAGTATCTGTCAAACATCCCACCATGTTGTGCATACAAGTATTTGTATGTCCCACAGACAGTAACCCTCACACATGATCTTATTATAGGCCCAATCATGTTTATTGCAATCATTTTATAAAACATGCATAGCCCATTCTCTGACTATGATCACTTTGCGATAATGTTCTTGCTGTATCATGTTCCTGCCCTGAGGTTCTGAAAGCCGGTGGCACCAAAGCCAAGCGTCAGATCGGAGAACAAACCATGTCCACACGTCCACACATCCCCTCCTGGCTCAGTCTATTGAAACCACCACTCCAGCAATTACGCTAATCCGACATACAGACCTACATGTTTGACAGAAGGAATTTTTCATTCAATGAACGCAATGCAGTGTTCTGTACATGTTCATATGGGAGAAAGTACGTGTGCGAGTGCGTCCTGTCAGGACCAGGCATATGTTCATGTGCAAGTTCATTAAAGAAAGCCCCTGACATACAGGACAGTACATTGAATTACATTTTTCATGCCCTTGGCATGGTGGTTACATCCCATGCCAGAGTAATTACATTAGCTCTTTATCACACGTACTGTCATCTACAGTTTAACACTGTGTTTTTGGAACAAGCTAGTCAAGGACACAGCAATAAGAAATACTTCTGAGATTCTCCTGAGGGGTAAGCAGTTTGTGTGTTCTAAGATTAAGAACCGTTAACTTTGTCACTGCAGTACTGTAAGACCATGTAAAATTGACCGTTAGAGATATTATATTTTATTTTATATATAATATTTTCTACTGAGCATATAGAGATTATGTTCAGTAGAGGTCTAGTGAAAGCCCAGTAGAGTCACAATAAAAGTTTAATAGAGATACAACAGAGTTCTATTAGAAAAGCAGGAGAGTGATACATGAAGACATTCAAGTCAATTTGAAAATTCATTGATGTCAATCCAGAGCTCAATTAGAGAAGCTTTAGAGAATCATTGATTGACCGGTAATGACCAGTAAAGGACCAGTAAGACCAGCAAGGGGTACCTGGTTCTTCCTGTAGTCCTGTTGGGAGTGACGGAGCACTCGGTAACAGAGACGACATATGTGTCTGAAGGGGGCGTGGCGCTGGTCAGCCAGCTCCTCCAGTCTCAGCATGGGCCCATCCCCACTGTCTGTGAAGGGAGCCTGCAGGAGCTTAAAGATCTGCAGGGGACAGCACAAGAACAGCCAGACTGGAACTTTGGTTTTGAGGGGGTCACAACTGACATACCCATCCTCATCCCATTTGATAGTTATATCTTCAGGTTTTATAGTGAAAGTATTTATGAATAACTGAGAAACATGTCATCAAGTTCACCAAGGTTCCATTGATCTAGGTTCTAATCCTGAGAAGTGCAGCTGTACCTGTTTGAGGATGTTCTGTTCCCTCATCAGTTTCTGCCTCTCCCTGTTGGGTTTGTTCACCATGATCTCCAGAACATCCTGACCGCTGTTGGGGATGTCCACCACGAAGAAGACCAAGTCCTCCAGCAGCTTGGTTACCGCCCTGCCCAGAGCAGGACAGGGGGAGACAAGAGGAAGTGAGGTACAACCAGGGCGGAACACAATGGCACCTTCACTATGGTCAGCTGAACATTGATTCTTCATTGTGTTTTGGGCCCAATTAAAGCACACACTGCTTTATACCTCCTTTCATTCTGAGTGATGGTACCCTTCTCCAGTTTGCCCGCAATCGATGCCAGTACTTTGCTGGCGTCGTTGGCAAAGTCCAGGTCTCTGACTTCAGCCGGGGAGACGGGCACGATAGCGAAGGCTTCTTTGTCTTCCTTCAGCGCTGAGGTGCCAATCTGATATGAAGGACATATAAGGACATCTCATTGGATGGGTAATAGGAGTTCAGGTTACTTTCAACCACAGATTGGCTGGTTGAGCTGTCACTCACACGCAGCATGACAGGTTTCTCCTCCTCCTTGTCGATGGGGTGGTTGGTGCTGTGAACCCATGTGTTAGTGCACAGGTGTCGAAGGCGTACGTACGAGTTCCTGAGAAATACCCACACAGATACGAAATACATTAAAACATGTTTTTTATCATGCCCAAGTACTAAGGAATAGAGGATGTAAAGTATAAAACACTGCACTTTATACATGTGAGCTGGACAATGCAGAAAAAGCTGTCATAACCACATTTACATGGAATGGTTTGGTCAGGGCCATTCGTCTGGCATGCATGAATCACCCTTATCTGATTTCTAAGTGCAGCGACCAGACTCACCCACAAACAGTCAGATCAAAAACAAACAGTCAAAATCACACAAAGTTCCCAGAAAAATGATGGGAACTGCGTGCACACAGATCAAATAAATCAACACACCACGCAGGGCCAAAAAAGTGGTTATTTCCATGACCATATTTAGCTCAAATGTTGTATTCCTTTCAGTTATATCGATGTGAAATACATAAACTATGGGAATCCCCTCTTTCACGTACTGTGCTTGTTTGCGTTGAGTCTTGGTGCAGAGAGAGCAGACAGGCTACAACATGGGCCGTGTACTGTTCAGTGTCAGGACAGGTTAGTACAGTACTGGTAAAAGCCAGGTTTGACATGGATGAGTTGGTTCGGGACTTTTTGTAAGGGTCTGAAGTCCTTAAGTACATGATCCTACTTGTGCAGCAGTTCTAACCCATTTACATTAAAACATCTTTATCAGAGTTAACTGAATGTCAGTGGTTCCGAGAGACTTATTTGTCTGAAAGCGCACATTAATTCGTAGCGTCTGCCTGCAGAAAGTATGTGCTGTAGTGCTTCCCTCTTCAACGTCCCTCCCCCCTGAGAGTGTCTGCACGAGCCAGCGGGATGTCTCACTGTACCTGGGCACCAGGGAGTCCCCCCCTCTCAGGGTGGTAGGGTCCAACTCAAAGATGGAGGAGATGTCATTGCCATCGGGAACTGAGACCAGAGTGTACATGACCTTCTCCTGGGGGTTCCGTAGACGAGCACGGAGAGCCTCGTGCTCAGAGTCTAACTGTGAAGCGGCAACGTCATTACACTCTGATGACAAGACACACATACACATACACACAAGACCACTCAAAGAACCCCATTTTAAAAATGCAGACTTGATCATTCTCCTGCCCATGTCCTTGATCAGGAAGTAACCCTGTCACACCCCAGCAGACAGAGCCAATCACTCTTCTCGCTGCCCTCAGACGAAGGACAAAAGGATGGAAAAATAAAAAGTGTGTACAACATGTGTGTAATACATGAGCATATGCGTGTTGGTGTCTCTGCTCTCTGCTCGAATGTGTTCAGTCATACGACAAATGAAGGTCTCCTCTTCCCTCTCTTTAGAACCCTGACGCGTGTCTGTATCAATCTTTACAAACTGACACAGACAACTGCTGACCTACAAAGATTAAATACTAAGAAAGACAGAAAGTCAACATTTGATAATGCAGACAATGGAACTACATGACAGTCAGAGAAGTACATTACAGTTAGAAACTACATGACAGACAGAGGTCAAGTGGAGAAGTGTGACCTAGAAACACACACCTCCAGCCACTTGTTGATTATTCCTACAAAATGACCTCAGTATCCAATCAGAAAGCAGAACCTATAGGGGCAAGATCAGAGCTGTAAGATTCAAAACCATCTTTTCTTTAACCTAAAGCCCAGTTTGATCTAATTACAGAATTTATGATTGAATCTTAAATCAGCCTAATTCTATAGTCTTAATTTAATAAAGGGCAGGGAATGGCAGGAAGAGCTCATGACCTACTTGTTGTTTGAACTCCTTATGTTGTAATTGGGACAAAGTTGCAATTCATTCATTAATTAATCTAGCTATGCATTTGACTATAAGGAAAAGTAATCTTGATCACAGGAGAAGAAGAAAGAACACAAAAATATCTTAGGAGTGTCTTTGCACTATGTTCCGTGTTTTCTCCAGGTATAGAGCACATCGCTCTAGCAGGCCCCGCGCAGGCCTGTGGGGACCAGACACATGGACACCCACGCCTGGAGACAGCTGCATTGCTGTGTCTTTGCTCCAAGCATGCCCACACACGTGTTGACTGATGTCACTACAGCGTGTCATCTAGCCTGAGAGCTCCAGAGTCTAGAGAGGCTTCTGAAGGAAGGCCACCCTCTGTTGGTCAGACAGCTGCTCCCGTCTACATGCGTGTCTAAGCCGACAGCACCCTCTACTGTTGGCTTTGGGAAACGGTTATTTGGGGTGAGATGTGCTGCAGATCCGAGCTGTATATTAACGTTAATAGACTAATATAAGAAAGATCAACATGATCCCAAGAGAGACCAGTCGGCCTTTGACTTACTGAGGAGCGAAACTCCAGGCACTCCTCCTCATAGTCTGGATTCACCTGCACAACAGACAACTCAGCGTCAAAAGGTGGGGATCGCAGAATGTCTTGTATTGAAGATCTTGAAATAAGCCCAGAGACAGGCTAGTGAAGAGACTGACCTCAGCTGCAAGGTAGTGGCCAGTGGCCAGGTGTTTAAACCTGAAGAGACTGTTCCAGTAGCCAGCACCGCCTCGACACGGGTCATGTTGGACCACCTTGTGTCACATAACAAGTTAGAGGTTAGAAGACGTTCGATAAACAGATCTGTAAACTTACTGACGCCACCAAAATAGAAGTGGTTTCATTTGAATGACAGTGATGTTCACTGTCTTACTAACAGCTTCCTTTTTGAGAACAGATGTAACTATTCATGTGTGGCCATCCAACTGCACATCATCTCCCCACTACTTAAATTCTTATGAGCATTAGATCCAATCAGCCCATGCAAAGAGAGAGAAAAATCACTTCCTGCTCACCTCCACCTCCCATAAGGCTTTGCTGCTGGTCGCTGAGGTAGCCGACTGGCGTCCTGTGGTGCGGAGGAAGACATATTGTTTTTTCCGGTGGTCGTCGCAGGTGAGGAACTTCTCCTGTTCAGCGTGGAACAGCCGCACTACATCGCCCTGGCAACAGAGCAGATGACAATTTCAGTGGTTACCACCTTAGCTGGTTTTTCTACACGTTATACCAGGCTGCACCTCAACCAACTACATGCCAGAACGTTGCTTTCATTCCTATTACCTGAACCTTTCGGTACTGTATTTCAGTATAAGGTGGAGGGAAAGTATTTGTGCCAGAAAAGAGACTGTGAGAGTGAAGGAGAGCGTGAGGGTGACCAGGAAGAGCATGTTTCTACTGACACTAGAAGAAAGTGGGATAACTGGTAGAATGACAAGTTTTGAGAAACAAACCCCTTTCAGAATGATTTCCTGGTTATCGCTCCATTTCATAAACAGGACAATCTTCCAGCTCGTGTTACAGTTGACCGAGTTCACCTAGAAAAGTCAGTAAAACATAATTGTGAGAGATTTCATGCTAAATTCCCAAGCCAGGCACACATAAGAGGATTGCAGGGGTCAGATAAACTGCATGGGTATATGCAAAACACATACAAATGCAGGGTACTGAGGTACAATGCAGTAGTGTTTAATATTAGAGTCCAACCTGCTATTGATGGTCTAAATTGAGGGTATACTGTACACACTTCACACACACATCAAACAGACAGGGGGATAGTTCTACCTCATTGCACCCTGGGTTGTCCACCAGCTGATGAGTGCTGGCATGGAGAGGCTGCCCAGCATTCACTGGGTTCAGAACCACCTTGTCTCCAATCACCACCTGGCAACAAGGACACAACCATTGAGATTAAATATAGTCCTAAATATAAATGTCTTCCTTTTACCTATTGTATGAGGATCAGGCACGACACACACACACGCATACATCTGCACCTAAACAAACACACACACAAACAGACAAACTGGGGTCATGCCCAGGGTATTTCTGAGCCTGGCCTGTATCCATACGACAAAAATCTTTTTGCTTGTGTTTGAGTCGTAACCACCAGCAGGCGAAGGACTCACGCTGTCTCCAATGGAGCGCAGCTTGTAGAAGGGCTGGATGTAGAACCAGGAGCCCTCGTTCCCGGCCGTGTCCAGCATCACCCTCATGGCGTTCTTCTCCAGCAGGGCCGGCAGACGCTTGTTCACCGTCAGGTACTTGTTACTCTTCAGGTGCAGCAGCTGGGGAACAAAGCTTTTAAGCTGCGCCAACACTGGGGGCAGGAACAGGACATCCACACACAACAGCCTCCTGATGGAGGCAGTGCAGGCTTGGTAAGGGGGGGCTACAGTGATCAGGCTGTTTCCCTGTGTTTAAACATGGATGGATGATGGCAGAGTGGGATGCGGATGATAAAGTTATTACGGGTATCTGTGAACCCTAACTGAATGTGGCTGAGCCAGTCGACCGCTCGGAGGAGAGCAGTTATGTTATAAATGATGGTATGGTTACAACTGGGATCCTAGAGCAGAGAACAGCTCCAGAAGAGTGTTCAGGCATTTCAGAGCAGTTTTCAGATCCTCCCACTTCCCTGATCTATTTATGAACACACACAAACCACATGAACACATTGAGTGGGCAGTACTGGGTCTCACTCCTCTCCAAGTTTGGAATGGTTCCCTCATCTAGGGAAGCAAGCCTCCCAAAGTCAGCATAATCCTGAATTCATGAGTGGCTATGATGTGGGTACATATTTCCATCTGTATTTGGTCTGACATTTTGGGTGAGAGTAGATGTGTGAGTTGTTGTTAAACATTGTGACAGGGATTATCTCCACTGATGACAAGGCTCTCAACAGAGAACTTCAAACCCATACCAGCAATGAGGGACAAGAAATACTTGCTCTCAGGCCTGTTATCCTGTGTTACTCATTACTAAACACACTGTACTGAACACACACCAACCTGAATGACGTTCCCATATTGGATCACTGTTCCCAGTAGCTTCTTATTTTCAGAGTCATTTTGCTTCTTTTCCAAATCTGCAGCATGCTATGCAAGAAAGGGACAAGGGGGCAGGAAGGGGAGGGGAGGGAGAAAGGGCTGTCAGTATTAACCCAGCCACATGATGCATGAACAACTTGGCTGGGAAAGTAAGGATTTCTAAGTGTGCAACGACAACAATAAGTGTGTTGCTAGCAGTGAAACCTGTCAAATCCTTCAGCAGCATCACCATGGTAACAGTAAAGAGGGATCTCAATCTTGCTGTAGTCAGATACCAGACAGCTTTAAATATTGTGTTAGATCAGAGCAAGAGAGAGAGAGAGCGAAAGAGAGAAAAAACAGAGATAAAGAGAGAGGGGGGAGTGATAGAGAGAGAGAGAGAAAGGTGGGACAGCAGAGAGGAGACAAACTTCAGTAAGCTGCAGAAATGTCTATAAAAGGACTTGCACCCTTCAGTACCTCTGCTAATATCTAATCCCCCATTAGAACACCCCTTAAACGTGAGTGGGAGCAAAATGTCTTGTCTTGGGGGGAAAAACCTAGTACCATAAAGAGCTATGTGTTTACCACAGTCTGTTACGTATGGAGTTCTGGGATGACAAAAAGCGGCACAATAAAGACACAAACTTAAGCTGATTGTTTATTATGCAGAGCAATATTTAGCATAGCAGTGAGTCATGTTTAGGCGTGGGTGGCTGGGAACTGTGGTGATCCTGTGGGGTAGCTACGGTGATGTACTGGAGGGTTTGAGGTGTGGATGATGTCACTCACGTGGAGCTTGTTGAGCAGGACTGTGTCTGTGGTACTGTTCCCTCCTGGCTTTGCTGCCTTCCAGAACTGCTTCTGGGCCGAGTAGCGATTCATAGGACACAGCCTGAACAAACAGTCTGGGGGAGGGAGAGAGAGTTTTCTCATTTCTATCAATTTATATTTGGTGTGAACTAATGCGCAAGATAAAGCGTTGTGGTCAAAGCCAGATGAGTTGACAGCAGAGAGGACACGTAGGAAGTCAGAAGGAGCCCAGTGAATATAAAAGCAACAATGATAGATCACACCAGTGAATTGCTCACAGTATCAATGAAACTCACTACACCGTGGTTGATGCAGTAAGTGACACACGTGTGTTTGCACACGCATGATTTGCATCAGGTCACCATCATGATAAGTCTGAGATCAAAAGCCATGAGACAGGCAGTGGTGGAAGACTGATGCAGCTAGTAACGTCAGCATGTACAGCAAGCAAAGGGTGTGTGTATCAACTACAGTTAGGATCCGGTTACTGGAAGAGATAGAAAGTAGGAAAGGGTGTGCTCTCAGTGACTGTAGGACTGTGTGGAGATTGAGTCAGGCTGTGACATGAGGTGAAAGCTTGGGTGTGAGCTTAGGCCTGTGCTGTGTGACAGGACAGCGCTTGCGCCCGTCATTTCCATAGAGACAATAGGCTGTAGACTAGACTGGGAGTAACAGTCTCTTACACGGTGGTGCATTTGCATGTGGTTTCCCAGAGTTCCTCTTACGATATGTTCAACGAGCTGTTCATGCATGCTGTTGCTGGAACACCAAGATCAACTAGTTCAACCTCCGTTTCAAAACTGATCTAGAATAGCTGGCCAGCTATACTGTTACTTTTACTGTGATCTTCTGGGGTGTAGTCAAGTACTGCCCACCCATAGGCCCCTCTACCTCCCCACTCTTTGAGGCCTGGCTTTTCTCTCTGACCTCAGATCAGATCTCTTCTCTGACAAGAAAAAAAAGATCTGTCCATCCTCCCCCTTCCTCTTTCCTCCAGCTGCAGAGGCAGCTACGTGACCAAATAAGGGCAGCCAGAAGAGGGGAGTGGGATGACGACGCGAAGGAGGGTGAGAGAGAGAAAGAAAGGCAGAGAGACAGAGAAGGAAAGGCAGAGAGACAGAGAAGAAAATGGAGAGACGGAAAAGGAGAGGGAGAAGGAGAGGCAGAGAGACAGAGGAGAGGCAGAAGGAGAGGGAGAGAGACAGAGAAGGAGACGGAGAAGGAGAAGGAGAGGCAGAGGAGAGGCAGAAGGAGAGGGAGAGAGACAGAGAAGGAGAGGCAGAAGGAGAGAGAGAGGGGACTGTTATGCATTGTCATTTCTCCTCTGCTCTCCCCACAAACTATGAAGAATGTTTCATCCTTGTTCTTCTCTCCTTCAGTCTTGCAGCCATTCAGTTCCCAAAACAGAAGTAAGCTCACATGCTGTCTCAGAGAGAATGAGAGAATGCAAGATAGAAGAGGAAGAAGTGAAATAAGCCAGGGAGCTCAGTGATCTACAGTATCTCCTCTGGCTTTGTTCTGTTTCAGAGTGTGTGTGCGCGCGTCTCCAGAGGATTTTCCATTCCTGGAGATTGGGCCTGATAAACTGTCCACCAAGATCTGATCAAACTATTTGGTGTCATGAAGTCAAAGCCAATGGAATGCAGAACATAGGAGAACGCTCCTGCATTCCTGCCCCCCCCCCACCCCCACTCCCACCCCCCACCCCACACACACGTCCTTTCGTTATTACAGATTGTGTATTATAATATGATTAGAACATATAAAAGAGTATGATCATGTTCAGACACAGAGAATGCCAGGCATGGTGTGTGTGACAGGTAGACAGTCTGTGTTGAAGGCTGAAGGCTGAAGGCTGGTCTTTGGGAGAGAGCCTCTTATGAGGGGCCTCTTTTCACCAGTCAGCTGCAAAAGACAACAAGGAATTCTGTGAGGACTGAAAAATTCCCACTCTTATTCCAAAACCAGACAGGAAGACTTGAGAGAAAGATGACTATCAGTGCATATATACAAGCACCCATATTCTCCCACATAAAATACCATACGACAGTGTTTTAGATATATAGTGACATTCTAAACTGGTCCAGTAAATGATTACAAACAGGAATACATTAGTCTATCATTCCTGCTGCTTCTCCAGGACATTTAACACATGGGAAACGTCAGCATATTAGAACAGCACTATGACCTACTGAATGTCAAATCAGGAAGCCAGGATTACAACCAAGTCAATCACCCCGGAACAGTCCAACTAAGCAAACCCCACGCATCACACCAGCACCATGACAACCATGTCAGTGCTCCTCCCACACACCAGCACACAACACAGAACTTGTTGAGTGGGTAATATAGAAAAGGAGCCTACTTGATGAATTTTATAGATACAAAAAAATACCATGCGAGACAGTGTAAGGCAATGGACAGTCTGCAAAGGAAAAGGTTTGAATGAGTAAAACGTAAACAATGAACAGCCACCTAGCCTAAGAAATGCAATTACAGTGTGTCACTGGAATTGGAAACCAATAGCATTAAAGTCATGAGGAAATAAGAACTTGACTACTGTACAGAACACAAATGAACCAAAATGACTATTTCATCCAAACGACTGAGACCCAGCAGCTCCCACTGACAGCCACAGCACTGAGGCCATACCTCTCAGAGCACAGGCCCTCGGGACAGCCTGAAGGACCAATCACAGGCGAGGTATATCTAGCACTTAGCAGCGATGGAAGAACTGTGTTGTGTCTGTATTGGTTGTGCACCTGTACCAGAATCGCATCCAGGTCAGAGCATCTTACTGCCTTAGCAGAACCAGAGGATGGGCAGGAGTGAAGCCCCATCATCTCAGAATGGCAATAGACACAGGATAGTACCTCATCAATGAAAATCTAATCATGGGTTCTGTGGGAAAGGTAACCAGATGACAAAGATATATGGCATCGTACTTATTCAACCATCTTCTACCACAGAAAGTTCCAGAAAATAAACGTTCCTATAATAGGTTCTCTTCGAAACCACTGCCTCTGAAAGCAGGTAGGTCAGATGAAGTGTGTGTTGAGCTTGTAATGCCACGGTGACTGTTACCTTAGGAACTATGTGACCCAACACACACGTAAACAATTTACAGGACGAAGGAGACACAAGAGGACAACAGACAAGAACTATATTAAAAACAACAGACCTTGATGCTTGTCTCTCTCACTTTACAAATTTACAACAGACATTTAATGTCCAGTAGCCTAACCTTTTCTTCAAATGTTCAAAATGACATTTTCATTCAGATTATACCCCCCCTCCCCATTACATTTTATGAATCTACCAGACACTTTCATCCAAAGCGACGTGTGAATAGTGTATGAAGAAAGTACATCAGAAAATCGACAGTCGTAATATCTTAGTTCTATAGTCAGAAGGCTGAATAATCCTGTCATGTGGACAATGTTTTTCCCCAGGTTGTTTCAGCACACAATGCAGAGGAGTGAGAGGCTGCTCCAGTATGCTGTCAATGGTGATGAAGAGCTTCTGTGCTGGGGAGGATCTGGCAAGGATGAACATTAGCTCTGACTTGTTGGGATTCCGCTTCAGGTGGGGGGAGGACATTCACCAGGAAACAATGTTTGATAGAAAACAAACTCATTGTCTTGCCCTTTGGCATGGATACGCAGGGCCAATGTCTGACATGGATCTGCCCATGACAGAGGCCTCCGAGTTGACTAGAGAACTGAACAAGACGGCTGCAGCAACACATCACTGGCTTGTTGAGTTAGTACATAGAAAACATCCCTGAACAGGCCAGAGATTCACTGAGCATTAAAGGTTACAGGACCTGCTCACACTGAGGGTTTGCTTTCGAGATGAATTTAGATGTTGTGTCACTATTGGTGATATTAACATTGTACATTGAGAAGCTAGTGTGTGTGTGTGTGTGTGTGTGTGTGTGTGTGTGTGTGTGTGTGTGTGTGTGTGTGTGTGTGTGTGTGCACGTGCATGCATGCACGCATGAAGTGCTTGTGCTTACATTTGGAGGAAATGGTGAGCATACCTCTGCTGTAATGCACGCTGGACCTGACCAGTCTGGCCAGGAGCCAGAGGCCTCCACTAGGGAGGATTATTTTGCTGTGTCCAGGCCCAGAACCCTGCTGCAGCAACACTGCATCAGCCTGGGACTGGACTCACCCCCCAGAGGACTCCAAAATGGAGGATGGGGGTGGGGGATTTGGTGGGTGGGGGGGGGCATCAGGATGTCTCAAATAAGCGCTTCCTAAACCCACTTGGAGAGAAGAAAAAAACTGGAGGAAGCAGCACTGAAAGCTAAATTGTTTTCAATATTTAGTTAAAACTGTTTAAATAAATAGGATGGGTTCTGCTTTGTTTTGTTAAAAAAAACATCCTCCCAAGAGATCATGTCGTGTCTAGGTAGAGAGACCATGTTCTAATGAAACTCAAGTGAGTGTTACAGAAGATTTTATGAAGTAGCATTTATGGCTGTTCACGGCATTGAAGGCTGAATCAGGTGACATTGTTAAACATGAGGAAGCCCTGTTCATTAATAACCCTAAAAGACTTGTGCGGATCTAAAAAGGATTGGAAAAGGATGTCTATTTGTAGAAGGTCCACTCTTTCCTCTGATCAACCATGCTTTTCATCAGCTAGCAGCTGGGTTATACATGCAAACCCTCAGTCGTGCTTCGAGACGAGAGTTGTTTCTGGACATGATCCAAGTCTCCACAGCAACTATGAAAGGACGTTTCTCAACTACCCTAAAGCTGCAAAAGGTAACAACGTCAAATACATTCAAATATGAGAAACAGCACCCACCCATTCTCGTCATGAGCTTTCCTCCAGCTCAAGTTTGATTAACATCCAACCCTGGCAACACACTGACTTTATCACACGTGTGCATGAACACATGGACAGACAGACAGCCACAGATGTAGACATGTAGAATGATAAGACTCTTAAGATGTTGATGCCATGCTGTATTACTGAACACTCCTCCCTCTGCAGCAGGTTTGACAAATCAAGGACTCCAGACAGGTTCGCAGCCAGAGCTAGGCCTGAGCGAACACACAGCACCCTCATCAGCTGAGATGTCAGCGTGCTTTCCCTGAGGACACCAACCTCTGAACTGGGTCAGCTGACTCCTACTTCCTGTACTGAGACTATTGTCAACAACTGAAGCAAATGTCCAAGTCATACATGTACTCAGACAAACATAGATGTATGCATGCACACGCTGAGTCAGAAACACATGGATGAAGGAACACACACACGCACAGGCTTCGGCATCAAAGAGAGCAGTCCTGTTTGAAGTCCAACAGATTGGTGGCTATCTCCAGAGAAACACAACCCAACATGATACATCCATCTTCCCAAAGCCCACTGTCACACGCTGGCTTTACACAGATGACATCATCAAAGGCCACATCCACTGTGTGTGTCCCTCTCCTTACCTCGGAACTTCTTAGGAGGGTTGTTGAGGTCTCCAGTGTCAGGCTGGACTACACAGCGGTCATCCACCAAGCTGTAGACAGGGTACACAATAAGCTGTCAACCGGAAGCAGAGAACTGTATACATTAGAAATGCATTTAAGGAAAAGAAACTATCATGGCTCATACCAAGGCTACTTGCTGTAGAGGCTACTTACCATATTTAGGCTACTTCAGGTCTGTAAATGTAATAGTATGTGTGTGTGCGTGTGTATGAGGCCTGGCCAAATTTCTTTGAACATTTTTTCCCAAATGACCTAACCCTGTGAGACAGCTGGATTTGCCTGATCACGACCATGCAGGAATCCATCTTGTCAAGCTCCACGTAATTCGTTTGTGCCCAAACTACAGAGGTTTGGACCAATCAGGGTCCAATGAGAAGCTACTGGCAACTATGGGCATAGTTAAAGTTAGTCCATGATAGAAGGGGATAATTGAACAGATCATCCAATCATCTGCCAGGAAGTGCCTGCCAAACCGAACCCTATTCCAAATAGCTTCAAGGGTAGACTTCCCAGGTGATTATGTGTAACAAACCATATGGCAAGTCAGGATGCAAAAGAACCCCTTTAAAACAAAGTGTATTTCGCCATCCATTAAAAAGCCAGGCAATAAAACACAACTCACAAGTACATTCTGTTTTCATACCACTGGACAGCACAGTTGACCAAGACTCTCTTACAACATTCACCCACACACACAATAAAGGAATCAGTCAGGGTTAGGTAGCTAGAAAAAAAAGCCAAGCATTTTTGGAGACTAATTTAGCTTTCACTGATTTAGAATAACATTGGTGTGGAACCTGGCCAGATCCCACATCTATTTCTGTAGTTTCCTGCGGAATGCCCTCATGGATGTGTCTGCACTGTCTAGGATCCACCTAGGACAACTTCACTGGACGAACACACTCTGGAATGTATACTGTGTCATTTGATTCAACTGTGTGTGTGTGTGTGTGTGTGTGTATGTGTGTGTGTGTGAGAGAGAGAGAGAGAGAGAGAGAGAGAGAGAGAGAGAGAGAGAGAGAGAGAGAAAGAAAGAGAAAGAAAGAGAGAGAAAGAAAGAGAGAGAAAGAAAGAGAGAGAAAGAGAGAGAGAGAGAGAGAGTGTTCAAATGCCCCTGTTGGTACTGTGTATCCACTTAATTCTATTAGTAACTTATCTGGATTGTAAACACCCAATTTAAAAGCTGATCCCTCTGGTCATACAACCCATTAAAACATACTTCAGCTAGCAATGCAAATACTTCTCCAACCTTTGCCTTGGCCACAAGCTCATCTCCAGTTACTGGGGGTGGAAGAATGCTGCTGAAAGTGAGAGATTTGGAAACCAGTTCACCCCAGAGAAGATGCCACAGTCCTGTTTGTGCCTACTCAAGCCATATTTTGTTGCTGGGATGTAGATAATGCTGTCATTTACAGAATCATGCCCCCAGATAAACCTTATAAAGTGAATGCCTCTGTGATTGTCAAGTATGTGCAATACATTGTTTCATATTGTGTGTGTGTGTGTGTGTGTGTGTATGTGTGTGTGGGCAACTGTGGAAAGGCCACAAGGTCCATTTTGTGACTCAGCTTGAGCTTTGGGTCGATCCATTTTTCATGAGCTGGGGGGGGTCCGGGACACTGAGCAGATAATCATGCTAGCATAGCATTACCATCTCTCACCCACCTGATCTCCCTCCTTCCACAGCATTAACTCGGACCCTGTGTGTCTTCAACTGATGCACTTGTATTTATGCAATGTTACTCTGTCAAGCATTCCCTATCAGCTAGTGTCGTTACCCAGTATAGAGACACAGAGCCTAATCAATAAAAGGCTGTTTATTAAGATCAATCTAAATTTATCTTAACTGATCCAATGATGTTTCTCAAGTCAGGAGGAATTGATACACGACACAATGTAATTCAGTGTACTCAAATTAACTTAGTGAAAGGGTTGTGTGTTGCTAAGTGAGCCAACTGCAAAATACAATTTTGCTCATGTGAGTACCCCTCCCCCCCCCTCAGACACACACTCTACACCTAAGTTAGCCCTGCACGAAATAAAACACTTCCCAAAGAGTCAAACTCTTAGACACCAGGTAGAATATCAATGCCCAGCAGGTTTTTGACTGTACTAGAAGTGGTCTTGTGGGAAATGCTTGTTAAGGGTGAACATACCCCAGAGTGCTGATGAAGCCATTGGTGGAACCTTCTGCGTAGAGGGAGCAGATGTCCCCGATGTGCAGAAAACTGGACATCTTATCGGACATGTCTCACACGCTGGCGTACACCTGGAGGAGAGAGGCATGATCAATGTTTCAACACGTAGAAAAAAAATCTTTAAAGTTTGAAGTGACTCTACTACAGTTGATTTCTCCAGTTGAACTGCGTAGGAGCAAGCCAACAAACCCATTTAGCTCAATTATAAGGTCATTAATACAAAGACTGTGAGTGAGAAGAGCTGTAGCTTGCTTTCTATTACACAAAAGTAATGTGATTTGGAATTCCAACAGGCATCTACGACAAAGGTTCTGGCAAAACAGCAACACGTGACATTTCAGATTTCCCTCCAGTGTTCCATGGGGAACAACACAATTCCAGTTCCCTGGCGCAATGGAATCCCACACTGATAACAGTCTGAAACATTTGTATGTAGCTAGGTGGGCTAGAGAGTTAATGATTAGGGGAGGGAGAGAAAAAGGAGGGCCATGCACCTGCACTAGGTCTGACACTAAGCGCTGAGTGGGTGATAACGCTGCACTGGTTAATGTGAAATTATATTGTGACTGACCCTAGATAGGCCTACTATAAGATACTATAGTATGCTAAGCATGATGGATGTGGTCTTAAAATGACCCATGTGTCTACTGTTGGTTGCAAGCAGGGCTTTGTAGTATTATTGAACTCTGGTCCAGACATGGACCAGAGTAGACATTTTGTGGTGGGCACACAATCACACTTAAATCAAATTGTTGCTCTATGCTGCTAGAGTCTCTTGTGATTATTTTAGGACCAAACCTCTAAAACCACTGGGGCCAGTGTAAAGTTATACTAATGTAGTTCTGAATATCCTGCTCAGCCCACCCAAATGAAGGAGGCTAAATGGTCTTACAGAGGTCAGAAAGTGAATAAAAAGGCTACATCAACCCCCAAACTGATCAGTGATAAACCGGCTATCCATATCTGGTTGACAGATGAAAAAAAAATCTGGTTACAATTTGGTTTCAGCTTTCAATTTCAGAGGATAATTTTTCGTTGCTGGGTACTTCACCGCCGACGCACAAAAGAAAACAAATAATCGCAGAAGTCTGGAAATGTAATTTACAAGATTCTACAGTGCAACATTCTCCGTCAACACCAAGATAGTCTACATAATGAAACATTTTCAACTGCAAAGAGTTTCGTTAAACTTTACCTTCGCTGTGATGGGTACGTGGACAAGTTATACATGCACTGGGTCAACAGGAGAGCATTGCCGCGATTTTTCTTTCACCTAATCCATGATTTGGGACCTCTTCCACGAACTGAGTACAATTTTTGACAGCTCAATCACCGTGCCCTGTACGAAAGCCTTGCGCACCGCAGCATACTAAAGCGCTCGGAACACCGTACCTTCACAGATGATCGAGCCTGCCAGCATTGCTGTGTGGGAAATGCCGTTCACGAAGTAGAATTGTCTTCGATGAACTCCATGGGAAGTCGTCTTGTGTAACTACAATTCCCAGCTACATTATCTCTGGTTTGTTGCGCTAAGAACAAACTCCAAACTTCTGAACGTTTCCTAACTAAATTAGATGTAAGTAAGTGCAACTTTCGTAATATGAGTGGTGGTAAAATTACCGTGAAAAACGGAGGCAAAAAACGAAAACTTTGTAAATCCCATAGAGTCATAAAACACAAAAGCATCACTGAATCACACATTAAATATTTTCAGCAGAGAAAATTTCAGCCGTAGAATTTATGACAGCAGCTCAACATAAACGAATAGAAAATGTTTTCCTTAAAAATAGCACAACAATAATTTAACAGCTACGTTGTTGCAGCATGACTAATCACGTGACAATACCGATTGCGGAAGTAGAGGCGATCTAAGCCCAGTGCGAAAATGTTATGCTATGTTGCTTTTCAATTATTTTTTATGATTAGTAAAGCTTCTGTCCAGGTTGTTGAAGTAAGATCGAATGATCCAATCCCGACAGAACCTGAGGCACAGAGCTGTGGCTGTCACAACCTGAAGAGAGATGTGCTCGTGACAACTGAGAGTCATACATCTGAAGACCCTGCTGTCAAATACTTACAAACAAGTGAGACCCCACCACTCTGTACTAGAGGTGGAGAGACATCCATTTCTGATCGTCAGGTATGATGAATAAATGCTGTACAGTATGGACGGTCCAATATGAACTTGATTTGATTAAGCAACTGAATCCTAGCAGCCATGCTGGTCCGCCTTTAAAATCTACACGGTTTGAATTGTTTTCCTATCATCAGATTATCCCACAACGAACATCATTGCAAATTGATTAAATATGTTTGCATTCAAGATGAGATTTAGTTATTAAACTATTGCACATCCACATTCACTACATTCTGTACTCATTTGATAGATGCTTTGAGGTTCAGTTTATGACCTGCTGTATATGACATGTCTATGAGCTTAGGTCATCTCTGTCTGTTGTCTGTAGATGGTCCTCATTTCTGGAGGAGAGTTTCTGATGGGCACAGACAACCCTGGGATTCGGCCGGATGGGGAAGGCCCCCAGCGCAGGGTCAACCTGGAGCCTTTCTACATGGACATCCATGAAGTTACAAACCACCAGTTCAATACTTTTATCAATGCCACAGGCTATGTCACTGAAGTATGTTGTCCCTTGCATGTTTAAACGTTGCATATCTACTCTGAGTTTGTTCTTTTCTATGACAGCAGGTTAACAGTGTTAACAAGTCAGGTGTGGAGTTAATACAACCAATTGCCAATTTACTGTGTAACAAACAGGTAGACTGTAAGTAGGCTATGAGTGTTCTGTTAACCTCTCAAATTATCTTTTCACAGGCAGAGACATTTGGAGACTCATTTGTTTTCGATGGAGTGTTAAGTGAGGCAACCAAAAGCCAAATCTCACAAGCTGTAAGTTCTTTTGTAAGATAATATGTCAAAAGCGATATCTACCCCATCACTCTAATTAAGCTCCACTCCGAAGAGATCAGTTTAGTGATGTAATTGAGAGTATCTTTGCATCATGAATTGTGTGTGTGCTGTAGTCCTTAATGCCCGGGGGAAAGGGAGGATATTGGGACACATATTACCCTGTAATCACTCACAGATGGACGTCCACTCTGGGCCGTTGCCATGGAGACTGAGCGAACTTGGGGCCGGGGAGAAAAGTTCACATGCTTTGTTTTTGTTCTGCGAATTGGACTAGGGTTCTACTTCCTGTTCTAGCCTAGGGTTTTTCAAACAGTTCCTTTTATCTTTTACTGCAGCGCCTCTATTGAGTTATCAACTATGCCTTTGGGATTGTTTGTGAACTCTGTCTATTAAAAAAAGCTAGTTTTACGTTTGATGAAATACAAGTACAAATGGTCTTGAAGGATGCCTGGACATATACATTACATTTGATAACACAGTACCTTGGACACCCCAGGCTTTTAGTTGTGTAAGAATGAAAACAAGAACTAAAACAAAACACCCCCATAAGGATGGGTGTTGGTTTAAGCCACATAGCAACAGCTACCAATCGGTGCCTGCTAATTTCCTGTGTGTATATCCCTTCTTACAAACGTAACCTGTGGCCTAGTCAGTTGTGCAATGTGTAAAAGTTTTAAATACTCCTGCTACTAGAGAAATATTGTGGACAAAGAGCAGGGCATACATTTAGCCTGAGGGAGGGGAATTCAAAAGAAGGAATAAGAGACAGAGAGATAAGATAATGTAAGACAGTTATAGGGACTTGGTGGCCGCCTCAGAATGGGGGTGTGAGAGATTTGAATGTAAACATTTTAGTTTCAGGAATGTGACTCTGGTCCCCCGTTTACACAAGTGTAGGAGTTGTGTGTGTCTCCAAGAGCAACCCCGCGACATGATGTCCTGCACATTTTTGTTTGCTTCTGCACTGTATGTTCTATACTGTGGCTGGACGTCTGCTCTCGCTGTTGTCAGGTTGCTGCTGCCCCCTGGTGGTTGCCTGTCAAAGGGGCAGACTGGAGGCACCCTGAAGGCCCAGACTCCAGCATCACAGACAGGTGGGAAGAGACCATTGTGAAGAAGCCCATTAGCTCAATTCCACAACTAGTCTTCTCTACAAATTAGAGGGCAAATGTTGAATTTGAATGTTGCATATGCAGTAGAACTGGAACCTGCTGGCCTTATACCACTTATTCTATTCATGGTACTGTTCTGAACCATCAGTCTGGTTGTGTGTCTAGGACGGACCATCCTGTGCTGCATGTGTCGTGGAGGGATGCTGTGGCATTCTGCTCCTGGGCTCAGAAGAGACTCCCCACAGAGGCAGAGTGGGAACACGCATGCAGGGGTGGGCTGAAGGACAGGTAGGTTGTGTACCTCGTCTGCATGCGTCTCTTGTCTGCTTGTTCTGACGGCCTCTTCCTTTTTTTAGATTGTATCCTTGGGGAAACAATCTGACACCTAAAGGGAAACACTATGCAAACCTCTGGCAGGGAGACTTCCCCACACACAACTCTGGAGAGGATGGTTACACTAAAACCTCACCGGTAAGAAGACAAGATGGAGGGATATCTTGTCATTATAGTCAGAAATAGCAAATGAGACTAAATTATAAAGCTACTACTGTAACTCATAATGGTATGTTATCATAACATTCACGTTTCTAAAAAGCACAATTATCAACAAACTATCCATCCATTGTCTACTGCTAATCCCTGGGAGGGATTGCAGTGCCGCTTGTTCCCATTTAGGAGTCATGGGTGACTGGAGCCTAACCCAGTAGCTTTCTGGCCATAGGCAGGATACACCCTGGACTGGGGCCAGCAAGTCGCAGGGCTAACACAGAGACGCAGACAACCATTCACTCACACATCCACTCTCTAGGGGCAATTTCTCAATATACCAATTAACCTATCACATGCATGTCTTTTGATGGTGGGAAGAAGCCGGAGTGCCCGGAGAGAACCCACATGGGGAGGACATGCAGACTCCACCCAGAGAAATCATGTGATGTTGGATTTGGCCCAAGAATCAAACCCATGATCTCCTTCCTGGGAGGCAAGGGGTCTAACCGCACCGCCACCATGCACCCAACAAACTATCAACAAACTAATTCCTAATATTTCGAATAATAATACAATTAATAATAATACAATAAAAGTGTCAAATTATAGTTGATACAACATTACTGTACAATCGCTAACATTATTCAGTAGGCAGACTAGTACGTCTAAATCCCTCAGTCAGCTTGTAATTAGAGTCAACTCTGTAAAGGAAACTCTGCTACCTTTCAGTGCACAACAGATTACCTGTCTTACGAAACGAGAGAAAGACACATTTATCTCTACCATTAATGCAAGAGGAACAGTAGTTCCAACCTGCATAATAGACCCTAAAAAAACGAGTCCAGAAGAGTAAATTGAAAAGCTGTGCTATCAAAATGCATCACAGAAATAGAGCACAGCAACTAATAAGACATACAACCTGGAAGCTAAGCACAGCTGCTATCTTGGAAAGTCCAAAACCTTAAAGACCTATGAAGAGAATCAAACAAAGGCGATACGCTATAGAGAGAGAGGTGAGAGCCATGCTGTCTGCCTTGCGTCCGGTTACTTTGGGCCAAGAGGAGAAGCAGGGATCCTGAAGAGGGCCTGGAGGAAAGCTTTGGGAAGTGACATCAACCACCAGCGATCAAGAGCATCAGTGTCCTCCCTTTGCAGCAAACTGGTGGGGTTCTGTTTACCAAGCAGTGTTGTCACAGCCTGTCGAAAAGCCTATTTGAAGAAAGGAGGCCAGGGGATGGTCAGGGTCCTTCCTTCTTCCACCGGGGGCTTATCTTCTCCTCTCTTCCCACAAAATTCAGCAGAACAGGTCTGAAAGACACAGAAACCAGGTCAGGAATTAAAGCTATGCAATACGAAGAAACAGATTACATTACATTCATTACAATTTCACAAACAAATTTAGATCATGTGATGAGGGAGGGAAAAGGAGAGCGATTAGAACTTTGGTACTTTTAGAATATATGCATGAAAAGTCAAACTAAAGCTAGCATCTGCCATGGCTAGGCTGAATCTTGACATTTTCCCATCTAGAGGAAAGATGCCTGTCTCCCCAGAGCCAGAACCCCCTCAGACCTTTAGAGACATAATTCGGTATGCCTATCAGGGCAGAATCAATCTGTGAAATGATTTGAGCTGTCATTGTGCTGAGTTCATTTCTATCTTTTAATAAGCCTTTACACATTCAAAAACAGGTGAACAAGCCAGCGTTCTACTCAAGTTCAAATGGATCAGTTAGATTGTGTGTAAAAATCAGAAAACACTCAACTTGGCTGTACTTTGTTGCTGTTGTTAGAAAAACAGTTTTTGGAAACCAAACACTGAACTCATAGACGTGAGATAGATTTACATCACCGATAAGAAGTTGGCCTCAAATGAATCTTTCATGAAATTTTTTTGCCAAAGTTTGTAAAACATCAGATGAAGACGATTGGTTGCACAGCGTGGGATCAATTAGTTGCAAGAGCATACATGAGAAAAGATAAGCTATTAGAAGATTAGAATGTTGTCTTTTTGATACGTAGGTATCCCTGTCTGAGGTGAGGAGTGAATATCAACACTGCTGCTCTTATGTTCACTGTGTCTGTCTCCTCAGAGATAACACTGCCTCCACCCAGTGGAGATTATCTTCATATGCTATGCACAGTTAAAAAGGTCCATTCAGCACCACAGCACTCTTTACATCGATCTTATGGGCTGTGCACTGTTCAGTCATTCCGTTTCCCTTCACATTTATGTGACCTAATTTTAGAATGACCTACAAGGTCCCACTAAGGTCAAAGCAAACTTTTAGCTGTGTGACTCCCCCTGCAGGTGATGTCATTTCCTGCCAATGGCTTTGGCCTATACGACATGGTGGGAAATGCCTGGGAGTGGACTTCCGACTGGTGGTCTGTACACCACACTGCAGACATACAGCACAACCCAGTAAGACACACACACACACACACACAGTGCATGTCCCATCCATGTCAATAAGGTGTTCTCATGTTACCTCATTCCTTTATAGAAAGGCCCCCCATCAGGCACAGACAAGGTGAAGAAGGGAGGTTCTTACATGTGCCACAAGGTGAACACAGCCAGCATTCACACTGCTCTGTAGATAGCAACACACTACACTGTTGTACTTTTCTGGTATGTGGTTAAGATATTGCATCTGTATGATTAATTACGTAGTAGGATGTTAATGTGATAATTATTCTTTTTCTGAACCTACCGTTGCTTTATACCAACCGTTGAGTGTTACAGGCTTATATGGCTCACATAGTTTTATATGTCCCCTCCCTCCCCTCCCTCGGTCCCCAGTCTTACTGCTACAGATACAGGTGTGCAGCCCGGAGCCAAAACACCCCTGACAGTTCTGCTTCTAACCTGGGATTTCGCTGTGTCTCTCAAGAGTTACCCTGATCACACATCTTTGACCTTTCACTGCCTGAAAGGTGCAATGCTTTTGAGCCCTCAAACGTCATGGGGTTCCTGGAAGTGACTCTACACTGGCTTGTGCCTGGGACAAGTTTGGCCAGATCAACGGGAAATAAACATTTGTACATTTGTAAATGGTTTTGATACATTTTTTTCTATATGAACAAAGAAATAAAATCTGGATTGTTTATCTTTATTATACTTAGAATACCAAGCCTGGTTGGACAAAGCATGTAGCTGCCCATCAAGAAGCTGCTAAGACAGCTCATAGAGCCTGGGTTATAGCTGGTAGACCCAGACAGGGCCCAGAATTAGAGCATAAGAAATTTGCAAATGCTAGATACAAATATGCAGTGTGTTTTGTTGAGAAGCATGAGCTGGCCTTAAGAGCTCATTCTATGGCTGAAAACCTGCTTGGTGACAATGTTACTGATTTCTGGAAAGAGGCGAAAGCTCAAATAGGGCCAAAACAGCACTGCCATGCAACATTGAAAGGGTGTCTGGTGGAGACAATATAGCAGAGCAGTGGAGGCTGCATTATGCAGCTTTATTTAATTGTGTTAAAAGTGAACCTTATTGTGTGGGGAAGTTCAATGAGGACGTGATACATTTTACTCCGAGTGAGGTTTATTATGTTATAGAGCAACTAGCTGATAACAAAGCTAGTGGCAAGGATAACATCACTGCGGAGCACCTTAAATTAGCCAGCCCCAGGGTAGCAGCTTCATTGTCCATCTGCCTCACAGGGCTGATTACACATAGCATACTGCCAGATACCATGTTGACAGCCATAATAGTGCCAGTCATTAAGGATAAGGCAGGTAAAATAGGGAGTCTGGACAACTATAGACCCATCGCCTTAGCCAACATTTTTTCTAAGGGGTTAGAGAAGTTGCTGCTAGACAGACTGAGTGAGTTCATTTACACCACAGAAAATCAATTTGGTTTTAAGGCCAAGCACAGTACAGATCTATGCATCTATGCCTTGAAAGAAGCTCTTGAATCCTACAGAAGGCAGGGTTCCACAATATTTCTAGGGTTTATTGATGCCTCCAAAGCATTTGACAGGGTAAATCACCATAATCTTTTTACTAAACTTAAGCTTAGGGGTGTGCCAGGATGCATCATACGTATCCTGGTTTATTGGTATGCCAAACAAGATATGCAAGTTAGATGGGGAAGCAGCCTATCCTCACCCTTCAGTGTAGGCAATGGAGTACGGCAGGGGGGCCTTTTGTCTCCAGCCCTGTTCAACCTATACATGGACAGCCTGTCGAAACAGTCGAAACAGTTAGGGATGTGTAAGACAGGTTGTCTGATAGGGAACACTTTGTTGAACCATCTGATGTATGCAGATGATTTGGCTATTATGTCCCCCAGCCCTGTTGGGTTCCAGCAGCTGTTAGATATATGCTGTTGGGGTTGACTTTGATGTAAAGTACAACGCAAAAAAGAGTGTTGTATTGATATGTAGGACCAAGGAGGATCAGAAACTGCATTTTCCAATGTTCTACCTGTCAGGGCAACCCCTCTGTGTATCTCACTGTACAAAATATATTGGGCATATCATCAATGACAGGTTGGAAGATGATGCAGATATGTATAGGCAGAGACGAATGTGTATGTTCAAGCAAACATGTTAGTTCGGAAATTCCATCACTGCTCTGATGATGTGAAAGTGAGATTGTTTCGTGCATACTGCACCCCTATGTATGCAGCCCCATTGTGGGTCAACTACAAAAAAGAGACCATGCGCAAACTTCAGGTAGCATATAATAACTGCCTGAGGATATTGTTAGGAAAGCCCAGGAGTAGCAGTGCAAGTAAGCTCTTCTGTGATTCAGGACTAAGCACTTTAGAGGCTCTCTTGAGGAACCTAATGTTTACGTTCATGTCCCGACTTGGTGAGTCTCAAAATTGTATTATAACGATACTCACAAGCCCTAGGTGCAGTTCGGTTAGATATCAATCATATTTGTGGAAACATTGGTATGGGTGCCTGTTAAGACTCTCATGAATCTAAATATGTTTTATGTGTTATGTATCTATTCCTTTAGTTATGTTGTTGGTCTTGTTGGGTCTAGAGCCTGTAATAAAAGTTTATATATATTATGTAATTGATAATTACATAATTACAAAACATTAACAACAGAAAACAGAAAATGACAGACAACAGAAAATGTTATACAATTCTGACAACCGATAAACGTTCGCGCCATATGTTCCTGTGTGCTTTGACTTTACACGTAATCTCGCCACGCGAAAAATTCCAATTCGCGTTCAGACTGAACACAACTACAATAGAATTGTCCTAGCATAACCTGAGCTTTAAAATACGTATTTTACATGCCACGTACAGCCTTTGCTTCATGCTCATAACGAAAGGGTGGAGCCTTGGTTGCATTTCAATGATAAACGAAACTTTGCCGTAGGAACTCACTGAACGACCATTAAATGGACACTTGCGCTGTCAAAGTAGATGTGTCTGCATCAGCACTATTTAACTGTCTTTCAGTCAAATAGCGAGGTGAGGCAGCGAATTACCTGCAAGGTATGATCTTTTCTCTTTTCACAAGTTTTTGTAAAAATTAAATTAAATAAATTAAAAGTATTAGTTTAAGGGCTTTCTGACTATGGTTATAACAATATTGTAGACTTTTGGTGCTTAGTTGTTCCGCACCAGCAAAATGTCAAATCGCTAGCGAAACCAATTTTTACGGAAGTCTTTGTAGCGTTTAGTTTCGGAGATATCTATTAAAATAAGTAGCACAGTCTTATTTGCCCACAGAAAAAGATTGCATTTCTTTCGCCACCGCTTCCTGGGATCCTAAAGTGAATAAAAGGCTCTTGTCAGTACAATATGAGACGCACTAATGCCAAAGGGAAACAAGAAATGTACTTCTGTGGGAAACAGATGAGCATAGTTGCGCTGGAAGATCTGGAGGATATTCCTTGTGAACGCAGCATCAGAAGATTAAATCTTATCCACCAGCTCCCAGAAGTCGAGTTTCATGTGTCCAAAGTGGCACATGTCACCACTCAGTCTGGTTTGGTTGGAATCTTGGATTCGGAGGGGTTTCAGGGACATCATCAAGATCTCCTGTGGTGGAGTTCGGTTATTGAAGATGAGGATCTCCAAAGTGCAGAGGAGCGGCTCCTGGAAAAAACCTTTCCTGGAAGGTCAGCTTCGCAGAAGAGTATGCAGAAACCATTCCTAAGCAAATTCACTACCTCACCAGCATTCCAGATGGACAAATCTCGTTATGGGAACTTTAAGTTTACTTTCAGTCTGCAGGACTTATTGCAGATGTATGGTGAGCAGATATGTGGTGGAGACTTTCCAGAAATGAGAGTGTATGGGACTACTGTTTATCAACAAGAGATCATGTACACTGTGGTTGTCCACAGCCCCAGTGTGAAGGAGTTTGAAAAGTACCCAAGTCTATGCGAATGTGAAGATGATTCTGTTTTTACATTTAAAAACCAAACTATTGTTTGGCAGGCACAAGCATTGTCAAAAACTATTCATTATAAGCCTGTAATTTACAAGGAAAGGCCAAACATTATAGAAGTTGAGAGTTTTGTTCCTTTAATGGAATATGATAGGTGGTTTGTCTGGGACCATGTGACTGTAGCATTTCATGTGCCGCAAGACCAAACACTGAGAGTCAACAGAAAGAGGCTGATCCAAAACCTCAGTGCCTGTGAGGCTGTTGACCCGTTCCTTGGGGTGAGATGTGCATACCCAGGTAAAGGCTGTACATGCGGGTGTTGTCATCTACCCCATCTAGAGGCCCAAAGGATAGTGGAGGAGTTCAAAATACAGGACAGACAGGGGGAAAACGTTTCAAATCAGCCAGGTCATACACTCTAAAATGATATACTTTGAGTTCATTTGTACTTCGAGTGGATTCAATCACAATGAATTGATTTGATTTTGAACGATCAGATACACTTGATGATTTATTCCATTCAAATCAATCTTGCTTTCATCAGTTAACCTCCTTCTGGCAATGCTTTTTTTAGCATTGCAACTAATTAGTTACATATGGACAGATATGCTGTGCATGGTTCAATGTGCTGGAAAGCATGTGTTTTATAGATGTTTAAATAGACATTAATAGCCATCATAAAAGCTCATAAACCCAGTACCAAACTCAGCTGTGTGACTCATCTTGCAGGCAGATAACATGTGCAGTGTTGTATCCTGTTTTATTTCTGCTGTATGAGCACCAAACAGGTGGTTATTAGATATGAAGTATAACATGTTCTCTACTGCACACCCACTGGGTAATGAAGCCTCCTAAAACAACCTAATTGACAGCCACTGTCATATCTGTTCATGTTGTATTTACGTTTGGAGTCATGTAAACATTTCTGTCTGTAACAGTAATGCATTTCAGAATGCTTCAACATTCATTTTTCTACCGCTGATTCCTAGTTGGGATTGCAGTGCCCCTTGTGCCTGTTTAGGGGTCACAGGCGACTGGAGCCTATCCCAGTAACTTCAGGCCATAGCAGGGTACACCCTGGGCTGGGGCCAACAAGTTGCAGGGCTAACACAGAGACACAGACAACTATTCACTCTCAAATTCAGTCTTTCAGTCACTGTCTTTAGACGGTGGGAGGAAGCTGGAGTGCCTGGAGAGAGCCCATGGTAACACATGCAGACTCCACCCAGAGATCATGTGATGTTGGATTTGGCCCAAGAATCGATCTCACAATCTCCTTATTGGGAGGAAAGGAATCTAACCGCACTGCCAACATGCACCCTATGCTTCAACATTATGCTTCAACATAACAATCTTTAATATTTATGGCCAATGTGAATGAAAGCAAAAATGAAACATGTCTCATCAATGCCATTCTCTGTGGAAGATGTGTGTGTGTCACAGGTTACAATACTACACTCGTATTCATGTCTGGAATACTTTTCTGGAAATCCAAATAGATGTATAATAAAATTTGAAATATGGTGTAATTAATATGGATTCATCTTTTGTCATACGGTGGCTTGATTTTAATTTCTAGAACAAAGGAACCTTTATTCTCGTTGTTATTATTCAGCTCTAGTGCTTTTGGTACCACTAGGGTGCAACAAAGCTCCATGTTTGTTTACGCAAGACACTCATTAAATTAATGATCCAGAGTCTATTTCCTTGACCTAGACAGTCACTGCACATTCAGCACCTCTACATCTTAACTCCTAACCAGCCCTTTCAGCTCATCATCTTCTTGCCCAATTCTGGCCTCCACTGCTCCAGCATGACGTAGGCCAATGAATACCACCTGTTTCATTGGAGCATGTATAATATAATAACATAACAATAATATAATAAGTATAATAACAATGTCAATATGTTGACCACAGAACAGTCAGCTCGCCCCAAGCTGCTTCCACATGCCTGATCATCGTTTCAGAGAAAGGTCAATGTTCAGTCAGTGTGAGTCCACAGTGATGCTTTTACTAAGATCGGTCTCTGCTGATGCATCATGGGTTTTGTTGTACCTACTAAAAAAAAAAGAGACAAATACGTAGATCGCGAAAGAGAATAATGGAGACATTTTAAAAAGAAAAAAGTTGTTTATTTCAACGTTATCATCCATATACCACATTTTGAAAAGTAGTCAGTGACCGATTATAGCAATCAGAAAGAGCAAATTAGACTAAATTATAAAGCTACTACTATAACTCATAATGGTATGTTATCATAACATTCACGTTTCTAAAAAGCACGATTATCAACAAACTAATTCCTAATATTTCGAATTACAATTAAAAAGTCTCAAATTATAGTTGATACAACATTACTGTACAATCGCTAACATTATTCAGTAGGCAGACTAGCACGTCTAAATCCCTCAGTCAGCTTGTAATTAGAGTCAACTCTGTAAAGGAAACTCTGCTACCTTTCAGTGCACAACAGATTACCTGTCTTACGAAACGAGAGAAAGACACATTTATCTCTACCATTAATGCAAGAGGAACAGTAGTTCCAACCTGCATAATAGACCCTAAAAAAACGAGTCCAGAAGAGTAAATTGAAAAGCTGTGCTATCAAAATGCATCACAGAAATAGAGCACAGCAACTAATAAGACATACAACCTGGAAGCTAAGCACAGCTGCCATCTTGGAAAGTCCAAAACCTTAAAGACCTATGAAGAGAATCAAACAAAGGCGATACGCTATACTAATAAAAACCCAGTCCTTATTCACTCTGCCTCTCATTAGCAAAGCTGAAGATACAAAAAACATTTGCAACTTTATATGACTTTTGCACCAAAATGGCAAAAGTGTGTCTGTGTGCGGCTGTGGGGAGCTCCACAGGGTCTAGCCTGGTAAGGTCTCCTCACCACATGTAGTAGCTACGAGTGGTGTCCACAGGAGAAGGTTTTCCCTCCACACAGCCCTCCTTGTCCTTCTCACCGTCTGCCTCCCACAGGTTGATTAGAGGTGGGTACAGCTCATTGAGGGGAATGGAGGATGTCTTCTGCATGTACTTCTTTAAGGAATGGTGGTAGTTCTTTCTCTTCCATCTGCGGGCAACGTAGATGCCCACCGTGGTCATGCTGAGGAAAGCCAGCATGGTGGCCATGACGGCCAGAAGAGCGGCGCTGGGACGCTGGGCAGACACATCCAGAGCGAAGGTGGCACTGCGGGTGGTCACGTTGACGCATGACTTGTGGGTCTGCAGGTGCACATTGGACACAGTAAGGCATACCTCGTACTCGGTGGCGGGTTGCAAGTGTGTGAGGTTGTATTCGTGGACGTCCACAGGGACACGTGCGGTGTATGTGATGTGGGGGTTGTCGATCTTCATCGTTGCTGAGGCCCATTTTAGGTTGGAGGTCATGACATTGGAGTTGACCTTCCAGGATACCAGGATCGAGTGGGACTCGGTCTGCTTGACGTACATTTTCATGACCTGGGCACTGTCCAGTAGGGTTCCATTGACCCGGATGGTAGTGACGCGAGTGTCCGCTCCCTCTGAGTTCTGCGCCACGCAGGTGTAGCGGCCAGAGTCCTCCACCTGGACGTGAGACAGCCTCAGGGTCCCCTCGCTGCTCAGGTGGTAGCGATCTAACACCGTGTCCATAGTGATCTTGGTCCCCAAAGGGGAGACCCAGTAGATGTCTGGCTCGGGCTCGGCCATGGCCCGGCAGTCCAGGCTGACGCTCATGCCCAGCTCCAGGCTCAGGTGGCTGGGGAAGGTGTCGTGCGAGATGAGTGGCAGACACTGTTCTGGAGAGTCCTGGAGCTTCACCTCTCTAACATGCTGGCCACGAAACTCGAGTGGGGAATCACAAAGCATGGCAAGGGGCTCCATGAAACGCACTGTGGTTCGGTTAGAGGTCATCCACTGTATGACACAGTCGCAACGCAAAGGGTTACTGTGGAGGCTGATCTCCCTTAGATTGGGCAGAACCTCCACAGTGCGCTGGTAAATCGAACTGAGCGCATTGTTGTTTAGCATCAGGCTCTCTAGAGAGGGCACGTCCCTGAAGGCCAGTCGGTGGATGTAGGAGAGTTTGGGGTTGTTGGTTGCCTCCAGCTTGGTCAGTTCAGGTAGGTTGTCTAGTGCGTAGCGGTCAAAGGATACCAGCTCCACCATGTTGTTGATGCCCAACTCCTTTAGACGCAGCATGTTTCTGAAGTCTCCCTCCTGGATCTTGTGAACAGGGTTTTTGTTTAGATCTAGGAATTTCAGATTGGGAACCTTCTGCAGAGCCAGCTGAGGGATTCGGACCAGCTTGTTGTCATAGAAGGACAAACTCTCCAGGTTGTCTAAACCCACAAGAGCATTACTGGGAACGTCGGTGAGATCCATACCAGCAAGGACCAGACTCCGCAGAGTCCCTAGAGGTTTGAAATTCATGTCCAGGAGACCAATGACTGGGTTCTCCCCGATCATGAGGATCTCCAGGTTGGGCGTGGCCTCGAACCAGCGGCTATCAATGACCCGGAGCTTGTTTGAGTTGAGGTGGAGGCGCAGGAGACTGCGCAGCCCCGAGAAAGCTCCAGGAGTGATGGAACTGATTTGGTTGTGGTTGATGTAGAGCTCTTGCAGGTTAGACAGGTCCTGCAGACAGTGGTCTGGCAGCTGACTGATCTGGTTCTCCTCCAAGTGCAGGGTCGTCAGTTGGTTCATGTTGGTCAGGCCCACCGCTGCCACACTGCTAAAGTTGTTTTGGGACAGGTCAAGCTCCGTAAGGTTGTACAGGACCTCCAGCTCCCCGGTCGTGTGGGAAATGGAGTTGCTCTGGAGCAGCAGAACCTGGGTGTCCGCTGACAGGTTGGTGGGGATGCGAGTTAGCCTCAGATCATTACAGTCCACGGTGGTTGCTTCCCTGTAGGTGGACTGAGGAGTAAACCAGGGGCGGATCTCGCACACACATAGTCGAGGGCATTCCCCTGCCTGCACCAGGGGCAGATTCAGTATTGCGCACATCCAAGCCAACATGGGCCATGGGAGAGAGGTGAGAGCCATGCTGTCTGCCTTGCGTCCGGTTACTTTGGGCCAAGAGGAGAAGCAGGGATCCTGAAGAGGGCCTGGAGGAAAGCTTTGGGAAGTGACATCAACCACCAGCGATCAAGAGCATCAGTGTCCTCCCTTTGCAGCAAACTGGTGGGGTTCTGTTTACCCAGCAGTGTTGTCACAGCCTGTCGAAAAGCCTATTTGAAGAAAGGAGGCCAGGGGATGGTCAGGGTCCTTCCTTCTTCCACCGGGGGCTTATCTTCTCCTCTCTTCCCACAAAATTCAGCAGAACAGGTCTGAAAGACACAGAAACCAGGTCAGGAATTAAAGCTATGCAATACGAAGAAACAGATTACATTACATTCATTACAATTTCACAAACAAATTTAGATCATGTGATGAGGGAGGGAAAAGGAGAGCGATTAGAACTTCGGTACTTTTAGAATATATGCATGAAAAGTCAAACTAAAGCTAGCATCTGCCATGGCTAGGCTGAATCTTGACATTTTCCCATCTAGAGGAAAGATGCCTGTCTCCCCAGAGCCAGAACCCCCTCAGACCTTTAGAGACATAATTAGGTATGCCTATCAGGGCAGAATCAATCTGTGAAATGATTTGAGCTGCCATTGTGCTGAGTTCATTTCTATCTTTTAATAAGCCTTTACACACGGTTACCGGAGATTCAAAAACAGGTGAACAAGCCAGCGTTCTACTCAAGTTCAAATGGATCAGTTAGATTGTGTGTAAAAATCAGAAAACACTCAACTTGGCTGTACTTTGTTGCTGTTGTTAGAAAAACAGTTTTTGGAAACCAAACACTGAATTCATACACGTGAGACAGATTTACATCACCGATAAGAAGTTGGCCCCAAATTAATCTTTCATTCACTTTTTTTTGCCAAAGTTTGTAAAACATCAGATGAAGACGATTGGTTGCACAGAGTAGGATCAATTAGTTGCAAGAGTATACATGAGAAAAGATAAGCTATTAGAAGATTAGAATGTTGTCTTTTTGATACGTAGGTATCCCTGGCTGAGGTGAGGAGTGAATATCAACACTGCTGCTCTTATGTTCACTGTGTCTGTCTCCTCAGAGATAACACTGCCTCCACCCAGTGGAGATTATCTTCATATGCTATGCACAGTTAAAAAGGTCCTTGTATGTGACCAGTTCTGGCAGTGAGGCGATTACACAACAGGCCCTAATCTGCTAGGGCAGCTGGGGAATAAAACCTCTGAATGTTGTTGACGACCGGTCTTCAGTGCAAAACATGTCTCTAGAAGCAGTAGCACAGTCAGCACACATGCAGGTTTAAACAAGCCTATTAACCAGCCTGAACTAAATTGTTGGTGATGCCAGGCCTGGGCTAGAATGGGTCAGGGAGGCAGGTAGGTGGCAAAGGACAGGCAAGGTAGTGGGATGAGCCCTGCAGGGGACAGGACAGCATTCAGCACCACAACACTCCTTACATGGGTCTTATGGGCTGTGCACTGTTCAGTAGGTCTGTTTCCCTTCACATTTATATGACCCGATTTTAGAATTCCAACATGAACTTTTAGCTTTCCTTTTCCTGGCTTTCCTCTACATTCATACAGTATTTGAACTGTTGGCTCAAACATGTTTGTGTTCCCGCCTAGTCTGACTTGCGTGGGTCCTGTGGCCGGAGAAGCCTTTTCATAGGTGGAGTCTGTGTGATACATGATGACAGTCTTGACTGGGATTGAGAGAGATCTTTTTTCTCTCTCTCTCTCCATTTAGCTGTTATAATAAATCTGGAATGAAGTCACACATACCTTTTCCCCCAAACTATTCAATTTGTACATGGCTTCACCTGGTTCCAGAAGCTTCCATGCAGAATCCTCCCCCCTGCCTCAGTCTCCAGCCTCAAGCTCACACACACTTTCTAAACGGCAGTTCTTCTTCTGTACTTTTTACATGCTCTAGATCCTATGGTGAGAAACAGACTGTCTGTGTTCCTCTGCCTGTGTTGTGTTTCACATGAAAATCTGACAAGTCAATCAGAAATCTTACCAAAGAGGCAATATTAACATAGACTATAGTAGGTATACTTTGATTTCTCTCTCCTTTCATGTTTAAAACAGCAAACCGGAGTAGAACAGAAAGCAGGGATCTGTGACTGACAGTCTCACGGCTTTGGTTAAGCATCTGCTAGCATCATATTTATAGCAACTTGATAAAAAAGGACATTATTAAGTTCAAAAACACTGTCAGTGCTTTATGTTCTTTCAGAATCATCATTATAATATGCAGCTGTATCTCCTAACATACATGGCTCAACGTTCTACCCCACATGAAATATAGCAGGAACTAATGGATTTTATGACAGTGAAACATCTCTGATTTCTGGTACATCAGTCCACTAAGTGGCCTAATTACGACTGCATCAGAGTACAATTCCACTATGTAACTGTACAGGATTCCTTTATGTGCTGAAACATTCTGTGAGTTTCGTTATTCTAGTAATAAAAAACTTGCAGAGCTTTGTGTGCTGACCAGACTACTCAACTTAATGTACTTTTAACAGATGTTGAATCTGTTAAAAACATGATTCAAATTTTACAACATATTTTGGCTTCGATATTCGTAAATTTATTGTGACATTCTTAGCTAAGGGAAGTTCGTTTTCAGTGAGGCAGTTAATTAGCAAATTTGCTGTGGACGTGTCACAGTGGTCATCAGCATATCTAGGATGATTTCAGAATTGTAGTTCGGGTAAGTTAAGGGACTATGATGGGATGTATTGTACCAACCATGACAACATCATGACCCAGAAGCATCTTCTCTGACTTTCTGCTGCCCTCTCCTTGTCCCTGTCATCATTCATCCATCTCTGAACTCACTGCTTTTTGGCGTTCCACTAATGTGAGGATCTGTCGCTGGACTGTCTCTTGATGTGTGTCTATGTACAGTAAAATGCCATTTGTTTACCCCTCATCTCTCCCTCTCCATTTCTCTACTGCCGCCTACTCTTAAATTGGAAGAGGCATGCGAGGTAATCACTGCTTTCATGCTGAGGCTATAAAACTCCCACACCTGGGCACCCGGCTCCTGGAGGGCTGTCACTGCTGTGGAGGGGGGCTGTGGGGGGCCAAGGAGGTGGAGGGGACCCATCCGCTCTCACCCATATCATAGGGTGATTGCATGTGTGTGTGTGTGTGTGTGTGTGTGTGTTTGTGTGTGACTTTTTCCGAGCAGTGCTGCTGGTGTTGGTGGGAGGGTTCACACACCCAGAAAATACGACTCCAACCATGGAAGCTCAGAGAAGCAATCTCAGAAATACTGCCAATCGGAGCCCTAACAGTCAGTATGTGTAGTTAGTGTAATGGTCGCTCAGTGTACACGGCAATGATCAAATGGGGGCTAGACAGATGTTGTTGTTTTTCTATCCTCTGACACAGCACCAGTCTGACGGTGTCGGCTTACAAACACACTTTCCCTAGGCTCTGCTGATGCCAATAGAAGCCAAGAGCTTTTTACACCATCATGGAATAAACTGTGGCTGCAAAAAATGATCACACAGTTTCGACAGGAAGACTTCCATAGCCTTGCCCCTGAAGTGGATACGGAGATTATTTCATTCTCTGGTTTTAGGTAATTTAATATGATATAAAATGTGTGCCTTACATAAGATGTGCCTTACATAAAGAGTCTGAAATGTTGGTTTCCTAGGCCTGTTAGATCATTTTCCTTGTTGACTGAGTTGGATCAAGAAGCTAATCTCAAAGCCCGCAGAACTACTGCATCCAGCGGTACACAATTTCTGCTGAAAATACACATGCACACCCCTCTCTCTTTCAGTCTCTCCCTTACTCTATCTACACACAAGATCTGCAAATGCACTGAGCATTATTTAGCTGGTTTGGTGTGAATTAAAGCAGAGCAACAGGCCTCAGGCAGATAGCTCATTCTCAATTCACTCTGCCATGTAATTATTGGAATTTAGCTATTTTATTTTGACCAAAAACACACACCCCGTGCATACATATTTTGAATGAGATATGTGCATGTTCTGTGTTCCAAGAGTCCACCTAGAAAGAAACATACCCCCAAGGTTCCAAGTAAGCGAGGCAAGATACAATTCAGAGATGTAATCAGCTGTCGGTTTGCTGCCAAGGACTCATTAATGCATTTATAAGCCTGTATTTCCAGACAGCATGGGGACTAATGAAGCTCTGAGCCAGGGAGAAAGTACAGACTGACCCATCCAGGAGAGCCTGGTCGTCTGCCTAAAGCTGGCCTAGGGAGTCTCTCTCTTTACTCCAAATGATGTTACTAGATCAGGGGACAGGTTTCTGGATTGGGGTTTCAAACCAAATCTAGTTACAACCTTTTTGTAAGTTTTCCTTTCCGTAGCACTTTTGCCTCGAGTGTTTCCAAACCTACAGCCGTCTCAGTTGCTGGGCTACATAACTTGAGTACTGGGCACTACGGTAACCAAGGTTATGTAGTGGGTTTTCAGGTTAGGGACTTGTGATTCTATCCATTCACATACTCCACCATGTTGTCCTAGGCAGGCCTGCCAGGAGGAAACTCACTTGGATGACAAAACGATTGCACTTTTCACCAAGAAGAGCAATGTCTTTCCCCCCCCCCTTCACCCTGCCCCTTTTCATTTGGTGTAAATGTGAGCAGTGTTTCCCAATCAGCAGCCACACAACAGGCTCACATTCAGGCCGTCACCATGGCGACAGCTATGGCATCGGCACGTCTGTTTTATATCCAAATGAGGAGCTGTGTGCCATTAGGCAGCCGGCAAGCAACACCGAGATGATCGCAACCAAGCACAACTATACATACAGGTGTACTGTGCTACCAAACTGTGACATCATCAGATAGCACTAACGATGTAAGAGACGCCATCATGACTATCAGATCATGTCCTCTCTCCACAGACATATAATCCAGCATCTGCACTGTCCAATGGCAACATAGGCAGTTGTTTGCTGTCAACAGAAGCCGCTATGCACCACGACTCGATTTCTTCACCTGTCTGAGGCAAACAACCTTTTTGTGGAACTACTACAAAACACCCACATGATATGAAACCACAGCCCAGCCACCAGGCCCGCTCCGTCTGACTCCCTCCTCCCGCTGTCATTACAGCGTGGCTAGCTGTCATTAAAAGCCCATCAGAACCAAACCCGTGTTTTTGTTCCTGATGGACCTGCTGGGCTGGCATAGAGCTGTCTGCTGCTCTACGTCCTCACTGCACTGGTCTGAGAAGGCAGTCTGTTCCTGCTCTATTAGTATGCAGGGGTGCTGTTCACACAGGGCTCTAGTGCAGCTGCTGGAGCTGCTGGGAGAAGGCAAAGGAGGAGGAGAAGAGGAGGAGAGTTTGAGAGACAAGACGACAGGGAGATGGAAAAAGGTGACATGCTGCTCTGGATAAAGCCACTGGATTCTGCATGCTGAATAAACGCGCAGCTCCTCCCTAGAATCTTCTGGTCTGACTGAGTTGGGCTATTTAGATCACAGATCACACTTGTTTCACATGCGCATTCTTAATTTGCTAATGAATAAAACATAGTGCTAAGAGCATAGTATTTTCTGTCTCAAATTCATCTGCTCTTTGTACATGCAGAACCCTCTCTATCATGTGCTCGCTACACTCCCCTTCCTGGATTCATTCATGCCCCTCCTATTTCCACTCCCGTTCCAACTGCAACGGCAGTGAAACACCAATAGGTAGTCATCTGAGCATGGATCAATCATGCTGACTGGTAGTCCTGAAACACTGCAGCAATGGATGGAAAAGCTGAAGCATCACAACAAACAGCCCATATTGGAAAAGACACAAAAATATTTTATATGAGCCACGGAGAGGAGAAGACATGGAGAGTCATTTCTCATATTAGATGTCTTACCTTTCAAAATATTTGGCATGTTGATAGAGTAACTCAAACACTGCATCTAAACCAGTTCATTTCCTCATCACCCACAACCTTTCTCTCAGTCACTGACAAGAAATGCATATGTATTCCTGAGTACGTACAGCCTTGTCCTAGACAAACAGCTGCCTTTGGTCAGAAACGGCTTTCCAAAGCCTCACAATGGGATGACGTGTACCCTGCTTCCACAGACCACAGTCACAATGGGAGGGGGTCGGGGTGCGCCCCTCCAACACCCAGCGACCCCAAACGCTGGAGCACACTGCCGAGTCAGTCTCAAGCCCCCTCAATGGGTCCTGAAAACATGTATTGCACACCACACACACACCATGTCGAACCCTGTCTTTGTGTTGTCTGGTTCTCACGACTCCTGAACTACGTGCAAAGGGTAGCTACAGCTTGTGTGTGGGGTTGGGTGGGAGTACTGAGTGTGATGCCCTTACCCACCCCCCCCCCCCCCACACACACACACACCCCCACACACACACACACACGGCACTCTCTCAGGAGGACATCTGTGTCACTTTTGCCAAGATATTGATGTTCCCAAGACAAAGTTCCAATGCAAAGGACAAGCTAGCAGATGCCAAGGCCACTGAATCGGAAACTCTGACTTACAAGCTGATGGTTTGAAAACAGTCAAAATGCATATGCACATATGCACAGGCGGTGCACAATTTGTCTACGAAACAATCCAACCATGGCTGGAATCAAATCAAATAAAAACAAAATGTGTCTGAACACAAAGCTGGAAAATACTTGTTGAGTCTGCAGTTTAGCATATTGCCACATACAGTCGAGGATTTTCCTCATGTAAAGCAGGTTGGAACTCTCACTAGCTCTCTGTAGTCGAAAGCTCAGTAACAGGTGTGACTGTACAGCTGCTGCAATAACGAGCGGATGTACAACTTCAACACAAAGGTAGGTAATTTAATACAAAGTCACCGCCCCCACCGCTTGTCAGACTGCTTCAGGCCTTGATAGTGTTTCCTTCCTTGGACGAATTCTGTCGAATTTCTTCACAGAGCAATCAAGACATCTGTCGGAATGGCACCATAGATTCCATATGACACTCGGCTATTCTAAATGCAACGGTGTGTGATGGTTTTGGAACGCCTCACATCCTCAGCTGAGGAAAACCTAAAAAAGCCTTCGTTCAGATCACATTTATGGGACACAAACCGACCCTAAAGCTCTTTTCATTTCATAATAATTATACTTTGTGTACTAGTAGTAGTTGCCATCATCAGTTCCAGGTGTATCGTACTGATTGGCTGCAATTAAATGATGCAAGACATCAGCGTATTAAGAATATTTCATATTCAAAACAAATTATGGTTATTCAGTTAAAATGCTGCCTATGGTAGATGATACAGTAGCCGAGCATGAACAAAGAATCAAAACACACAAATGCAAGTTACTTATTTTGAAACGCATGTGGACTTCAGAATGCAAAATTGAGCAAAACCAATTGGATTCCACTCGCTGTAATGTTAGCGCCCATCTATCCTAACGACAAAATGCGGAAGGGTTTGGACACAGCACATCAGAAATAAATATTATAGCAATCTGTGCACTTAGAAAACTATTCTTGAATTGGTCTTTACAGTCGGACTCTACAACAGTCTACTTGTAAAAACACGAAGAAAGTAGAATTTAGTGCTGCGTTCTGAATCTGCATCTCAGAAATCGGGAACATCTTTGAACAGTCGCCTATCTGTTAATTTAATTAGGCTATCAGTCAATATCCTTGGGTTAACACTTCAGTTTGTGATTCCTTTTCACAAATATGTTGTAATATTATAATCCTAGCTGGAAGATGGTTATTATGGGGGAGGAAATGTAAAATAACGAATGAAGCAGTAAATATCTCTCACCTACGAAAAAAGGTTCTGTTCCATCCACACTCCGATGATTGAGCAATAGCCTTCGCGAACAAAAGCCTTAGAATTTTTTTTAATCGTCGTATTCAAAATGCAATTCTCTGACCAAATAAAAAAATCGTTTTTCCGACCCAGCCTATATCACACTGATCTATCCGGTTGCTACTAGAGGTCTGTCTTATTTGTCTTTGGCTATCACCTCACAGCGCTTCAGATTGCGCATCTCTGAGCTCTTGCCCTCCTCCAACGACCACCTGGCTCTGTCTGTTCGGCGCGACTGAACTGGTTTGAAACAAGCTATTGGACGCGCGGCAGGGTCTGCCACTTGTGCCAAGGGCAGCACGACCATCTGCTTGCATGGACGAGGAGCGAGGACTTTGACAGAGTACCTTATGACTCGACCAATTGCGATGCTTACAGACCATGTATTATTCTTGATGACGTTGTCATCGTTTACAACAGCGGTTTGATTGTTGCATTCATTCAGGTAATCTGATGCGGTCTCCGCCAAATTCAGCCAAAAATCACGCGTGGATTTTAGGGATCTTAGCTTTTTACACTTGATATTTTGTCTTCTTTCCTTTGTGCTGCGTGTCCCTCTTTGTACCTAGGATCGCTTTAAAGTGACAGTCATCATTCCATCTGTTTTGGAGAAGCTGGTTTAAAAGCATTTTAAAAGCTGGTTTAAAATGAATGGTTGTACCGAAATTGCTGCGATGAGACTGGTGGAACCCACCTGAAATAAGTCTCACTATCACCTGAGCAGGGTAAAGCGATTTTATTAACCTCTTTGAAAGATATTGGATGAGTTTTGTGCAATGTCATAATGTTTAAGGTATTGTGCTGTGGGTCAGTTAAATGCGTCAAACATCATGTTCCCTTTCACGTTACAAAGCAAACATGCACATGTGACAAATGGGTAAATAGACTGCAGCCTAGTCCTGGACTGTTCAGGTCTTTTTCTAATCCTCCGTGAGTAGTTGTATAGCATCCTCAATGTGATCAATTAACATAAGAGGCAGAGTCTGAAGTGGTTTTGGTATTTTCAATGCTGACATGGTCTAAATATCTCTTTCATCCAGTGTTCACGTGCAAATGAAAATCTATTCGGTAGAGTGTGTTCTGAAGGACTCGTACCAAGTAGACAGACGATGAGAGACATTGATTGAAACATTACTTTATTACTTCCTCCCACAACTGTGCTTTTGGCAGATGACTTTTTTATTTACATATCAGCCAATTCAGTTCACAGAAAGTTGAATGCTGATTCCGTGACCGACCGGTGATTGCTGACCTCTAGTCCGCAAAGGTCGAATCAACCAATCATCATTTCCAGCCATTAACCTGCCTGTGGCATGGTCACCATGGCTACAGTTCCCTCACAGGAAAGGCGTTGCAGCATATCCTCTGGTTTATTAGATCTCAGATAACAGACTTCTGCAGCCCCTTGGGAGAACGGCACCGGCCAACATGTGGTGTGCATTTCACTTGCTGTCTTTCAGTCCGTCTCTCCATCGCTCCGTTCACTCTTGTAAGATGAGAGGCTTATGGGATTCAGCGTGGAGGCAGGAGACAGAGCGTTTGACTGACACGCCGATGTGACCAATTTTCTTTGACAGATATAATTTGACGATCCATTTTGCAACATTACTGACTGAAAGATGATGGCGCCATGGACCACCATTCACTCATAATGTAGCAGAATACAATCTCATCATGCTCTGTCATTCAATAAATCTGTCTCATTTCTGCAAATGATTCTCAGGGAATCGGAATTTTACTGGGCAAAACGTTTGGAATGGTTTGGATCATTATATTGTGTAATACAACATCAAGGAACTTACTGCCAATATGCTCATTTCTGTAACTACAACAAATATTGCTCCTTGATGTACCATAATTAGGCACTAATGTGCACCAGCCTGATGGTGCCATCAACAGTAACTGAAGCAGATGCCTCCTCCCACATTTAGCACATTTGCCACCTTGTTGTGACACACTGTCACATACATGCCATCCTCCCCCACACTAGTGGCAACACATCTGACGGATGTCTGATGTCATTACACACACATACACACACAAGATCCGAAAAAACCCAGTTTGAGAGAAGCCACTTTTTTTCTTAGATTGTTTCATTAGATGGAACTGTTTTAAACTCCCTCCTGGTATGATAGGACAAGGGTTGTGTTGCTGTGTCAGGAAAGTGTTGGTAATCTACTGGATGTGAGCCAGAAGTCCTGTCTTTGTGTGTATACATTTATACGCGCGTGTTAGCATGCCCACGTATCTGATTCATGGTAAGCATTCCGTGTAACTGCCTACACAGAGTCGGAGTGAGGTCTTTGCCAGCCAGTATTGACTTGAATGAATGTGTTGACGCAGTCTGGGGGAGAGGATCAGTTTGACCTGTCCCAGGAGATTGCTGTTAATGGCTGTTTAGGTGTTCCTCTAGTCATTATGTATCAAGTTAGTCTTCACATTAGACCCTGCCAATCTGCAACCAATCACTTTCTCTTAACAAGAAAATCAACAAATCCCTTTATAATTGTGCCACAGCAAAGCAATTTAGCTAGGCACATGGGGATGGAATTTCATTGGGTTTTGTCAAACATATGACTGTGCTTGATTTGTTTTAGTCCAAAAACAAATTGAAATTGAATAAAGCTCTCACACAGACATGTTAGACTAAACTGGCTGTCTGCTACTTGTTTACTCGATGCAAATTGATTCAATTAAGATGACTGTAGAAGTTGAGATATCTGGGCACATTAGAATAATAGTGCACGTCTGCCAAATATTCACACACTGGAGGAGCCTCCTTTTCAGATTAATAAAGAGAGATTAGTCCAGTTTTTTTTGTTCTATTCCTTTAAAATAATCAGTGTGGTGATGGCAGTCGTCTTCGCTCTGTTTCAAACTCACACGTAAACAAGTCTGTTCTAGTCAGGAAATAAACACAGTTTTCAAACGAAGATGACCTTGTAGATCTTGGCTAGAACAAGTAGAGATGGACTGTTTGTGGTCGTGTTAGCTGGTTGTTATCCCAGACACTGACCTTGAAGTTTACCCAATAGGTGTCTGTGACTTCCTCTCAATGGTCCGGCAGCCACATGGCAAAGTCAAAGAGCGATATTCCACAATGTGCTGTTCCACCACCCTATTCTGTGTCAGAGCTTCCTGTGACAGGCATCAACACCTCAGTGGGGGAGGGATTCAAAGTGATGGAGGGATGTCTAGAATACTGGCAAGTAGGAAGCAGGAACGAAGGAAAAAGGAACTTCTGTTCCTTAGCTTTTTCTTTGTGCTGGTATATTCTTCTCCCCATCCTCCATCCATATCCATCCTTATTCCCCACTCCCTTGCACCAACCCAGAGAACAAAGGCTGCACTTCTTTTGTTGGCTGCGGGCTCTATCTTACTATTTGAGTGGGTCTGTGCTGAATGGGAGTGTTCAGTGGTGGTGGTGGTGGTGCGTAATCTGCCGGTGCCTTTGTGTGTCTGTCTGCGTGTCTGTTTCTGTCCGTCTGAACGTCCCCGTGTTTCTAGGCAGACGTCTGTGGTCTGTGAAGGTAAAGGTGTGGTTTGCCTCAGGTGAAATAGTACTGTAGGTACACTTCTCACATTAGGGTGGATTAAGGATAGGCGGGGGGGGGGTGTAGATGATGGGTAGCAGTCATGACATGAGAGGATAATGAAGGTAGGGATGAGTTATGAGATGATGGGGAATAGGGGTTGAAAATACAGAGTGAATGGTAGAATTTCATTATCAAGTCCCATCTTTCTCTCTAGCCTGTGTATTTTCTCCTGTCTTTATACCGTAAATGGTTGCTGGGTATATTTGCGGTGGGGTATTGAAGTTGTGGTATGGATAGTCTGTTCCTCAGAGAGTTTATGAAGGGTGAGGGGTGAAGGGGGAGGGGTGAAGGGGGAGGGGTGCCCTCCCTTCTGTTTTCTAGACACAAACTCTATTCTTTCGTTTCTCTTTATCCCTGTCCCTGTTTCGTGGAAACGCTGTTCGGATTTCATCCTGACAGAAGAAATTAAACCCATGTAAATATTGGCATATGTAAAACAATATGTCACTTGGCTACAACCCTATATGTTTATTATCCCAGATTTCATTGTTGTACTTTTGTATGTGTGTGTGTGTGTGTGTGTGTGTTTGTTTTTGTTGCAGCTTCAGCTGGTAAACCTATGGAGCAGCAGGTGAGTGTGATAATTTAGCTCAATTACCTTGGGTGGCTAATATCAATAGAGCGTGATGGAGAGTTAAAGACCGTGAAGTGAAAGTGGTAGGCTATCAGCCACCATAAATCACACTGATTCTAAACAGGAGGGAAAGAGAGGGAGAGATAGAGAGGGAGAGAGGGAACCCAAGATATATATACAGTATAATACATAAATATATATACAGTATATATATATATATATATATATATACTGTATATATATATTTAGATACAATAGAGAGAGGAAGGAAAGAGAAGAGTAACAAACTGCAGATATATGATAAACTTACTCTTAAACTAAGACAAGATGATTCCTCCAATAGCAATCCAGCCGTTATCTATAATGCTACCCACACTTTGTCGACCCAGCCTAAGCTTATTCTACTTCCTATTTTCACTGCATAAATACGTTGCTATTTTTATTTATTCTTTCCATCTTGCTGAGAGTTGACTCAGTGAAGGATGACTCCATTTGAAGCATACCCCTCCACACACAGTTCCACAGTCCAGGGCCTAATTGTGGCAGTGATTGGAATGCAACTGGGGCTTGAAAAAAAAGCATGGTTTAGATAAATCAATAGAACTTGGTCTTCAAAGACTCTTCAAGACTCTACTGATGCCAGTGTAGAAACTCCTCTGAGCTCAATTTGCATAAACATTGAATATTAGTACCCACAAAGAGCCAATAAGAGGCCTGGTTCCTCCACCAGGGCACACGTGCTGCATTATGATGCTCTTTGATGCGCTTCACTGTTCTACTATCGCTAGCTGCTATAAAGTAGTTTTAAAAAGGTCTAGATGTGATTACGCAGCGTGATCAAACTTCGCCTTGGAACAGTGTGTTGCAGGCACTCCAGGAGGGCACTGTTCCTACATCCCTTTACATGGCTGTTCTTGTTGAACATTCTGCCCTACTTTTCAGCAGCCCACTGGTGGGTCTGATGAGGTTACTGATGAACACAGACGATGCACCACGCCCCCAAACATCCCCCTCACAGAACACCGCTGAATGGCCTCCTTCCCCCTCTGCCCTCCCCCACTTCCTCTCTCTGTGCTAGTACAGAGGTTTTTAATCACTCGACACATCCAGGGGAACATGCATTTTAAATATTTACCAACGTCTCTGCTCTGGAAATGACATTCACTCTGGGACGAGCAGGGAGGGGCCTGGAGGTGTCACCTCGCCAACTTGCCTTTAACTCGTGACAAATGAGATAGGATTCTGAGAGAAAACTGAACATACTATGAAATTCAGGGTCATCATTTTTGAAGTTGACTGAAATATATGAAAAATGTGTCATTAAATAGCATAATATAAAAAAGAAATTGTGACGCAGTCCGTAATCCAACTAAGTACAGCCGTTGTCAGGTGATGCTTTATCACAGTCTCCAGCAGATCTGAGTTTATCATAATCCATGTTTCTGGCTTCACCAACTATTTAATTACCGCCTCCCAATTCTAACATCAGATTGAACAAGGATTGCACCTACCATGAACATCACTACTAACCTTGCCTGTGTCCTTTAAGCCCACCAGGAGCAAAGTTCAGCAGAGAGTCAGGACACCCAGCGAAACAGCGTAGGGGAGGAAGAGAGACAACCATGAAGAGAGGCCAAAAAGAGACACCACAGGATACAGTTTGGTGGAATGAAAGACCAGATGGTGTTGTGAGGAAGAGTCAGATGATTAAATATATGATCAAACGGTTTTCCAGGTATTAAATTCGACCAATAATTCAACATAATAAGCATAGGAAGGTTCTTAAAAAGGTTCCAATGTCAACAGATTACTATGCTCGACCTTCCACAAGGAACCACCCGGAGCTATGGGGCAACACCAGAGAGATTTCCATCTCAGTTCGTTTGACCTAGTGCCAGCAATAATGTAGTCATGGATTCCCCCTGTCAGTGCTCTGTAAACATTGTCACATTATACAGTACTCCTTCTCACAAGCCTGAACACACACACACACACACACACACACACACATACACACACACACACATAGGGAGCAGAAGTCTCCCAACCACTCCTTGCTGTTCTGATCATGTAGTGCTGTGTGTGTATGTGTGTGTGCAGGGTGGATCTGATTCCCTGAGGAGGCTAGCGGTTCCATTTGCCATTTAAATGGGTCAAACTGTGGTGATTTATTCATACTCCGCATCCTTAGTGCCACTCAGTCTGGCAGGCTGACTCTGAACCCTCTATCCCCCACCACACCACTCCACTCCATTCCACACCCACTCCACACCAAACCACACCCACTCCACACAACACCACACCACACCACACCATTCCACACCCAGTCCACTCCACACCACCCCACCCCACTCCACACCACCTCACCTCACCTCACACCCACACTCACACCCCTTTTCTCCCCTCCCCCATCTTGCTTCACTCTGCCATACCAGCAATGTGCTTTGTGGTTGGCACACTGTAGCATGTGTAGAATGATGTATCGCTTTCCAAAATAGCATGTGAGGGATGACTGCAAAGTTTCATCACCAAGGACAGCGCTAAGGATGAGCTTCGTCTATATGCCTGCTATAGATGTGTGTGGTGACCTACATTACGTTATAGTTCTCAAACGGCACTCCACCCAAAATTAGGCACACTTAGAACACACATGGAAATGTATCTTTCCAAAGAAGAAGAGTAAACCAACATGTCCAACATGCATATCTTCAATCTAATGGAGACTGGCATTCTTATCAACAGCAATGCTACATATCAAGCATGGAATCTTTTCCTCTATTGTTCACATTTTCTCTTGATTTTTTACAATTGAATTCTCTCAGTTTTTCCCTACTTAAAATTTCCTGTCATTCTCTCTGTCTCTCTTTCTCAAAACCAAAAACCGATGATATTGGAGAAGTTGTTCAGACCTCTGTCCCCATGACAGATGCAGGCTGGGTTAAGTGATCCAGCTGACTTCTCCATATCCAAGCACCATACCACAAACTCTGGCTCACTATTAGAAGGGTGTTGAAAACCCAGAGACAATAATAGAAAAGACAGAAACGCAACAAGGACTCTTCCAGTATTCCACCATCCTCAGATGGTTTCCAGTGGTCCAGGGATCTTCCTACAAGCACCAGGATGACAGACACCAAAACACAAACAATATCAGAGTCACTACAGCTCTTAAAGTCCATCAAAGCTACCACCTAAATGCTCCACAGTAGTCCCATAAATTAGTAAGCCATTGATCTTGAATATTTATGTTCTCCACCACTAACGTAGAAAGCTTTTACATTTCAGTCCATTGCTAACCTCATCTACTTGTGTTAAATGATTATTCCCTATTCCTCTGCCTGACTGATGCAGTACACCCATAGGCCTATTTGTTTCTGATGTTGGCATGCTTTCAGACAACTCTCTCAGATGTAAGAGTCACTCAGATCCAAAGGCAGCGCAGCACCGTCTCTCCTTTCCCTTTGAAATGCTCTGCCTCTCCAGCGCAGTAGATTACAGTCAGTGAAGTCTCACGCTCCTAGGGCCACCTGCACCAATGAACAAAGGGTGAGAACGAGGGCTTTGTTTCCTACAACACTTCAAACACATGCAGCCTGGACACATGCGAGCTTCCCAAACGCACCCATCACTGAGTGCTGTGCAGAGAATGACTTGAACCTGCACTCGTCTCCCCTCTCTGACAGCGAGAGCTTTGACTTCATTCTCCCCACTGCATCTTTTTGTCTCCTTTGGGAGAAGGAGCAACGTGTCTCGAACTCCTGAAGGGTGTTTCTGTCTTTTTTGAAAGAAAATAAATGAAAGCAGAGAAGAGAGAGAAGGAAAGGATGAAAGAAGAATGTATGCAGGCAGAAGGGAGATGGAGAGGAGATAAAAGAGAGGAAGGGAGGTGACAGAGAGACTAGAGAGTGGTAAGAACAAGGGAGAGGGACAGGGAAAGAGGGCATAGCTTCATGCAGGCTTACCCAACACATTTGCCTCCGGAAAAAGGCACCACAAAAGACCCTCCCCCTGATGCGGCAAACAGCAAGAGATCCTTATCAAGGTCACCAGACAGTCAGCCAGATTGCTCTTTTTACACACACACTCACAGCTCCATACGCACATTGCTCTGTAGAATAACATCTCACTGTGACATTTTCCCTGGTTCTGTACTGGAAAACATTCATTTCAGGACTGAATAAAGAGCTAAGAACCTTGTGTTTTGATGTCTTGTGACATGCAGCAGGGCTGTTACTTGTCTTGTAAGCCTACAAGGACAATGTCATATGTGACAATTCCTTTACATATGTACTGTGGGAAACCCTGACTAATCAGTCCACATCTACTACAGATCCTTCCACATACTCATTTACTTGGTTCCTGTCACAGTAGGCCAGATGGTCCCCTGAGCCAAGCCCTCCTCCATATTCATGAAGCCAGCGCGACCCCATGACCCGCAGAGGGCTCCCCTCTGCCCTCTGCCTCTTTATAGTGTCAATAGATATGGAAGGGTCACCGGGGTGGAGCCTTCCCTTCACACTGACCCCCAACCCCATGTCCCACAGCAATGTGCTTTATCCCTCCAGACTGAAGGCATCTAAAGAGGCAGTGTGAACGCCTGGGTAAGCCCAGGCTTGTCATGCCTTCACTGGGGTTCCCAGGCTCTACTGAGGCCTCTCTGGAAGTGAACATCTGCCCTGACCACAATAGAGCCAGCAGGCCTATTCTACCATGAGAGAAACGGAGAGGCAGATGACAACTGCGCTCTGTGTCTGGACGGGCATGGACTGCGGATTGAGGGTTCACATAATAAAGCCAGTGTCAAGAACCCAAAGTCTTCAAATAGTCAAATTCATACAATTTCACATGCGAAAGAACTCGTGACTTAGTTGCATGACTCTCATCTCTCTCGCTTCTGTATATGTAGGTTATGGGTTGGCAGATAGATGGTGCACCCAAAACTCCCACTGAAAGATAGCCATCACCTTTCGGAGTCAACAAATTTTTCCAATGATAAAACAGTTTTTCGACCGCTACTTGAGGCTAAAAGATTTAGATCTTTTAAAACTTTACAACAGAACTTACTGCTGCAATGTCACACTATATAACTGGTCATGATATTGATGCAGTAATATGTCTTCGCAGAGAAAGGAGAACTCGCTTTCAACTATGAGACCAAAGAATTGGAAACAAAGGACCTTGGCATGAAGCGCTAGCAAATCTCGAAGACCTGTCTGCAGGACGATGATCATCTGCACGTCCACAATACACTACTCCACTCTATCTGCATGGCGGACTCTGCGATCTAGACTTCTGACCGATCTGAGGCTAACTTAAACAAAGGAACACTTACATTGAGAATCCAGGCTCTCTGCTGTGAAAATAGCAACCATACCAATGTAAATGCCACAACAGACGTGTTCTTGTAACCTCCCCTCCTCTCCCCCTTCACCCTTCCCCACCTCCCCCTTCCCACTCTCACCCACTAACCCCCTGCCTCCACCTCCATCCCCCTGCCTCCACCTCCCCCCCCAACCGCGCAGCTCCCCCCTCCCCTCAAAGACTCACAACTACCACAACACCCCATCAGGGTGTCCCACCCTACCCTGTGAACTCTAACATCCACCACAACTCTCTAAGACCACTTCAACTTACAAAACGAGTCCTGGGTTAGGTACAGGTGTTTGTTTATCAGGAGGGCTTGTGCACATATCTTACATTGTGCTGGGAGGATTACACTGGAAATGCAGATAGGTCATAAACAACATGACCAAGGTGTGCATATGAACACTTAAAACAAGGGGGACAGAATCAGAGACTAAGACAGGACCAGAGTTAATAGTGTGAATCACAGCAGGTGTTAAAGACTGAGGTAAGAGGAGCGAAGTGAGAATATTCTAATTAAGGTTCGCAGCTCAATGGTCTAAATGGCTTCAGATGTGTGGGAATGTGTAATTGGTGTCTGGGCTTCTGAGTTGTGCTGCTGGATCCACTGGAGGGGTGTTGAAGGAACTGATTAAAGCACAGTGAAGCCAAGGCCTAGAGAGGGGGGAGGGGCCAGCGTTGCTCTGCAGTCATCTCCACTGCCCACATCTCAACTGGTACAAAGCAGGCGCATCAGCATGGTTGGTTCTATATTACTGATCTTATCTAGCTGTTTCCTCCTCTCCAGTCTTTTACAGGAGCTTCTGTAAGAGGGACAGGGGCGAGATAACCCTTCATATCCATCACTCTAATTGGGTCTACACTGCAGAGAACAAACGCAGGCTCAGATTTATAAGGGATCCAAATGGGGTTTTGGGTGCATAATAGAGACATCCTGCTGGCTTAAGACTCAATCAGTTTGGAGGATAGAGGCTATTGGCCGATCAGCTGTGGTTTTTGAATGAGGCTTGACAATATTTTCAGTGTGCAATAAAATGGTTCATTATCACCCTACCCCCACCCCAAAGCATCATGTAGTGCTATTTCAGCTAGCCATGTTTCATGCACGAATCACCTGCACTTACCTGCACAATGGCAGCTCATTAGCCTCTGCATTTATAATTTACAATTTGTGTTCAGCTGTGGTTGAGCTTACTTGGGGTTTGTAGAGAGGAGGCTGCAGACACTGATACAGCATGTAGAAACACTTACACTCCTGCGGGCATATAGAATACCTTTACAATACCACCTTGCAAAACGACCTCCATTTATCATTATCTCAGATCACATGAGTGGCATTGAGTTTCAACGTGCGTGTGACCAACTGTATTTCCTAATGACTACCTGATAACTCTTGCTGTAGGCTGGTGCAGCTTTCTGCTTTGGTAATCAGTTGTTTTCCCATAAACATCATGTTGCTTTGAGACTCAGCAGGCTGACATTTCATGCGCTGTGTTTTGTTTTAAAAAGTGTTAATGCCACTGTGCGTAAGGGAAGGATAATTAGATCCCAGTAAGTGCAGGCTTTCTCCAAGTGTGGCTTTGCACCTCTCCTCCCACAAGGACATCTGCCATGACACCTCCCCCGTTGTTTTTGGCCAAGAGACCATAACTTTTCTGTGGGAATGTGGAACTGTGAAGCATCAGGTCATTACAAGCACGAAAGCCTTTCAGTTTCCTCAGGAAGTGTCTTCCTCCTCTGCATCTGCGTATGTGTTTTGAATTGGTGAGTGAGTGCGAGAGAGTGAGTGAGCGAGTGAGAGAGTGAGCGAGTGAGCGAGTGAGAGAGTGAGAGAGTGAGTGAGTGTAGGCACTGCTGTTTGATCTCTGGTTGTGACCAACCTGTCCTCTGGCTGTTCACTGAGCAGGCTGGGGAGGCTCAGTGCTCATAGGACACAGATGGAAAAGGGGCTGTGATCCGGCCCGGGTTGGTCGGTTGGCCCTCCCCCTCTTCTGGGCTCATTACTAGGACCTGGGAGCCTGGGATGATGGAGGGAAATGAGCTGTTAGGAGGCAGTAAACGACCCCCTGGCAGCAGGAACAGGAAACGCTGCATTAGTCCTGTAATGAAGCAGGTACAGAGAGAGAGGCCTCACTGAGGCTGCTGCCAGCCCACAGGAAGCACTCCATCTGAGCAGGAACACTGCTTGTGACCGCTTCTGTCTCGCAGAATAGACCAACACAGCAGTTCTGTACAGATCAATGCAGGTATTTCCAAGGAAAACGACGCCATTTTATATTAAAATACGTACTCAGTTATTCACAGGTGACTAACTTTCATCTGTAAACAACATTCAAATTTAAATGAATCATCCAGGGACATAAAAAGACCTTAGTGACTTTGAATGACCGCGTTATAGGAATTTCCAGAGCATTCGATTCTTGGGTCGTTTAATCCCCTCGGATACACGGATCATGGTTTTATGCCACTTTATGACCTGGGTTGACCTTTGACCTTAGCCTAACAGTTTCATCAATAGCTCTGTCATGTGATCCATATGCCCCATTAGAGATCGGAGGTTGTTTTAATCAGCTTAATGACCCAGAGCTCCTTAGATGTTGTTGGTATTGTGATTCATCATCTCGATACACAGTGACACCGTCAGTCTGGTACCACTCGGATTGAACAGTGGGATTTGCCTTTACCACGACGTACATGTTTAACATGCAACAATAAGTGCACATTCATCATGACACATAAATACTTACATATCTAATTAATCTTACTAAACAGCCTATCATAGCTTTTGGCTGTTTTTACAGTTTTATGATTTTATGTATTCAGATATTTTCAGTTTTCCTTTCTGTTTGGCTCACCTGCGTACGAACACAGGCACATGCACACAAAAGCATGCGCACAAGGACAGACACGCACACGCACACGCACACTCTTTCTTTCTTTCATTCACACATATACACACAATTTCTGCTTGATGAAGGAGCTGTCCGTCATTTCGCAGCTGGATGATGATTGATTGGTTCCACTCAGTGGCCCCGCACCACCACTCAGGAGGAGGAGAGATCGCCTGCATCAATATTCATCATCCTCATCTATATTCACCACTTATTCATATTCATCAGTGGTTACACAGCATATATTAGAAAGCTCTGTGTGGATGTCCATGGATCATAATTTGATTCGCAGATTATAAAACTCAGGAAGTACATCTAAGTCTGCCCCCATCTGAAGTATTCTCAACTTCTTTTGACCCTTAATATCAAACATTTTCACTCTACGAGATACACTAAATAAAACTTGTCGATGACTGTAAAAACAAGGAACGTCATCTATGAAAGACAGTGACGCCTGAACAAGGATTTATCCAGAAGGATTTATGACAATAACAGTGAGGTAATGCTCTTGTCACATTAAGAGCAATTAGCCGTGTTCTTCATGTGAGGAGCCATGCTGTTGGACCCTGTGAAATAATGTCCTAGATAAAGGTCTTCCCAGATAGTCATGGCGCTGAATCATCTACGAAGACAAGTCCTCCATCAGATGGCATCTAGTCTCATCAGCAACCTAACAGTTTCAGACCTTTGCTTTATATTGGCTATTGATTAGCCCGCTACAGAGACAAATGTTGTCTCCTCAACATTAGATTAAGCTTGATGAAATAGTTTAGTAATGATTGTGAATAGGTCCCAAATTCCCCATGTCTGCATTTTCTGTGGCCCAGGTTGAGTCCTTCGCACCACGATAACATCACCCCTAATTATTCCTAGACGTAGGCAACTTTCTGTGCCAACAGCAAGACCCCTGACTGTCGTTGTTCACATTGCATTTTGTATTGAAAGAGACACCTGATACAGGATATACATTCCTACTTGCACAATTTCTATTTGCCATTGAATTTATTGCACGACAGGCTTTTACTAGTGTACTGGTGTACAAGCATGGTTTGTTGGAGTTTGTGCAGTTTGGTGGAGACAAATATCTCAATGAAGTCAATGTAGAACGTGCAGTAAGACACAACTTTTACTTACAAAGAGAGCCTTCTTACGAGACAAAAGAGAACAGTCAATATTGGTTGAACCCTTCCTCTCCCCAAAAGAGGAGGTTGTGGCACACATCTCCTACCATCTCTTCCAGCAAATGATCAAGAATATAATAACTGTTATCATAAATACCATACATAACAGTCATTTTCTGTTATTGTTATTGTATTACTGTAATCCTCCACAGCTCACAGCGCAGGTTCCAGAGACAGCGTGAGGGTTCATCTCAGCACTCCACAGAGGCCTTTAAGCCAAGGCAGGATCTCTCTCTCTCTCTGTCTCTCTCTTCCTCTCCCTCTCCATTATCAGCTCCACAGACTCGCTCGCTCAGCTTTCTTTCTTTTTTCCTCTCGTCACAGTAATAATGCCACTGCCGTGTGGAAAGAAAGAACTGGACTCTGTGAACATTACCCAATTACTGTCGTTGCACTTTTCATAAAACATGGACTCCATGTCTATGTGTGTGGTAAGTGTGTGTGTGTGTGTTTGGATCCGTGTTTGTTTGGATCCCTCTGCTGTTCTACAATGTGAGTTACGAGCCACATTCTCTCCTTGCTGCGTTCCCTTCTCTCCCCAATCAGCCTGTAATTGGCGGCACCCTGCTGTGCAGGGGACATAGAGAGACAGAGGAGAGAGACGGAGGGGGTGGTGGATAGAAAGAGAGTGGGTGAGAAAGACAGATAGAGGGTGTGAGAGGGAGAGGGAGGGAAAGAGATAGAGTGATAAAAAGGGAGGGAGCGTGAGCGTATGAGAGAGAAAGAAAGAGAAAGAAAGAGAAAGAGAGATACAGACTACAGACAGGGGGAGTTCAGGTACAATTCTGCTCTATATCAAGTTAAACAGTGTGTAGGTCTTTCATCACTTGTTACCAGATACATGGCTGCTGCAAAGAAATGTAATGTGTTTGTTCCCACCATTGTGAAGGATTCTACTGCTGTCTGAAATAGTTTCCTCCCCAGTGAGTTTTGTTTTGTCTCATGAACATAAAACACAGCATCATCCTGAATACAAGGATGGTTATCAACAGTACGTTCGTTCATTTTCACTTATCACTTGTCAAGTGTGTTTTTGTGTGTTTGCATGTGTGTGAGTGTATGTCAAGAGTTGGTGTTGGCTAAAACTACCTGATGAGAAGTTGAGCTCTCAGGGTTACTGGACAAAGGATAACGCCCTCGTCAGAGATGTAGTCAGTGTTGCATAATAACATCAGTCACGCATCAGAGAGTTCCCAGCATGTGTCCAGTTCTCTAATGTGGCCTGAGACATTTATGTGTGATGTTGCAGGATGGGAAAGAGGGTGTCTGGGTATCACCATGGCCTTTAAATCAGAACAAATTAGACGGCAATTATGCTCTCCTAGACATAAACATCCCAGCACTGACGGCAAATTACCAGCACGCGCAAACGCCTACACACAGAAACAGACACAAACACACACAAACACACACCTTACATAGGCCAGTTTCTCCACAGACTATGGCTTGAGCAGAAGGAAACTCCTAGCAGGTAGTTTTCTTCAGTTGTAAGTCATGTCAGAGGACACAGTAATAAATCACTGAGAAACCTGGGCGCTTCCCCAGACCTCTTCTCTCAGCTTAAGAAAGACCAATTGTGTCTTTATGTTCAGTTTACTGTGGACACACCAACACAAGATATTTTTTATGGACATACACACACACCGAACACCTACCTCCTAAATGATTTGAAACATATGCTAAAATGTTTTGATGATAGAAATGTTAGCATGTCTATTACAGCACACTATTCTACACTATTTGCAAAATATACAGTAGTTAAAAAACAGTATGGGTACACATTATTGCCTGACCATGACGCATATTGGTAATACATGCAGTGGCTTTTCATTGTATTTATTTGTTGTTTTAATTTATTGTAATTATTCACCCCTTTCATGTGATGATCACCTTGATCATCAATTGTGTGACATGTCCTCAAACTGTTTCCCAAGCAGGCGTAGGAGCAGTGATGTAAAGCCTGTCACTCAACAAGGTCAGCTATGTACTGGAGAAACATGCGTCTGCCATGCTTTTAGTCAACACTGAGGACAAATGCTTCCCTCTGTGACAACATATAGGACATGATGCTGCTTGTACAGAGGAGGTGTGTGGGTTTGGAGAGATGTGCAGCTCTGCCAGTTCACAGGCTGTGAGTACTGCTCGAGAGTGGATAGAAAACCATGCAATGTTCTGTATCGGTTTCCATCGATATCACGTTGATGGATTTCCTATTTTCGTTGGCCATTCGAATCTGCGTCGCTCAAATATTTATCGAGGTCCACTTCCGCATCTCAGCATAGGATTTGAGACGACAATCTAATTTCATATTCGTCCTCTTATACTGAAAACAAAACATACATGGTTCCATTCTGTCCTCGGAGTGAAAGGAAACATTGTTACCTCCTCAGCTTGTTGCCTTTCACAGTTAATTTCTCCTTAACTTGGGAGGAATCTGATCAAAGCATCTCCACTATGCCAGCCCTGTGCCTTCTAATCAAAACATAATGACAGTTTAACATGGATTTTCTCAGAGTGGGATTTAATGAGAATTTAACATGCCTTATCTCAGAGTGATTTTTTTTTACAGCCGTTTCCATCCGGAGCCATTCCATAATAATGATCTCCTTCTTCACCATCGATATCAGGAGAGACATCCACCAGAATTTGATGCAGCAGAGTAGATGGCCTGAGTTTAGCTTATCTGTTGTTATAGTTGTATTTCTTGACATCTGAGTTCAAACCATTCATAAATTCATTTTAGGAAATCAAAATCAATCAATTGTTGAGGGTCATGCTATGGTAATTGTTTGGTTATCAATTGTTTTAGTTCAGCTTATTTCTAACTGTTCCACCAAGCTACTGCTTCAACCCTCTAAGTGTCTCAGGTTTGATGAGCAGGCTTGATCGTGTGACAAATCAAATAAATCTATCAAATCCCGTCGATGTCTCAAAAGGACAGGAAATAGCACAGATGACACACCGACACAAGCTAACCACCAAGCTAAACCTCTTCTAGTCCTGCCAGATGAATTAAACCTGTTTTTTAGTTTTTTTCTGCTCTCCTGTTTGTTTGCTATTGTCAATGTCTTATTTCTCCCTCTTTGATTTCGTCCTCAGAGGGACATCTGGCAAGTCTTTATGGAAAGCATGCAGACAGCTATATGACAGATACAGACAGACACCAGGACTTGAACAGGGCCTTAATGTCAGGACCCAGCCACATGTCATTTAGCACTGGAGTTAGAAGCTACAACTGAATATGAATAAATCAGATTAGTAAGATTAGTAATACGTAACTAAGGTAATAAAAGATGGCAGGGGACTGTTTGAATAGCTGGATACAAGTGTTGTTGGTGTGTTCATTTGGTGAGGGAAATACTTTTGGAAAACAACGTTGCTTGAACGACATGGAATATGTGTAGTGTTAATAAAAGATCCAGGCACAGCATTGTCTTGGAAGCCATTCATTCCATTCATCCATACTGTCTAATGAGTTCTGACAGTATTGTCCAGCTGTCCAGCCAAAAGATTGTCAGCAGTTGAAAAAAAATGGATAAAACAACACTTGTCCCTATTTTCAGTGCTTTTCTTCTACTGTACATCGGGTTCAACAGAGTCCAAACTAGTGAGAGAAGCAGAGAGACAGAGAGACATGGCTGTGGGGGGCATTAGCATTTAAACAGTGTGACATTTCCTCTCACTTGGCAGTTGTATCCATCTCTCTTCTCTCTCTCTCTCTCTCTCTCTCTCTCTCTCTCTCTCCACACACATATATATATAAATATATACAGTATATATATATATATATATTTATCTCTCACTCACATACACACACACTATTTTAATGAGTCGTAATTTGTGTACATCAGTGATTAGACTTAATGAGGACTCAACGACTCAACAACCTTGAACTGACAAAACGTCTGAGAAGCAACTTTACAAGGACCAGAAGTAGCAGGCCCAGAGTCCCCACGCCGCAGAATCTCTCTGACTCTATCCTCTCAGCTTAGCCCTCCTGTCCTATTCCATTTTATCATTGGAATAATATCTGAGGCTTGAGTTGTCTTTGTTGCAGTATTGAAATGCGGAACTACAGGGTCCACAATTCCACTATAAACCCACCATGCAGATGAGCAGGCAGATATTAAATACACTATCAAATTAAATCTATATGTGGTCTTCTCCTCATACATATTTATTTGACCATCCTTGAGAACCCAAATCAAAACGTGGAACCTTCATCAAGCCAAGTGCGGCTGTGGGATGAAAGTTCCTGAGTGTTGGAGGAGGCTGAGGGAGAGAGAGTCCTGTAAATCCCCAGGTGTTGATTTAAACAGACACATAAACCATCTCCATTGTAAAGTCCCTGATTAAAGTGCTGGGCCTCAGCTCATATTCCGCACCCGTATCTCATCACAGAAGATCACCTCTCTGTCTGATACCATGTGGACCAATACAAACACCAATATACACAAGAGAATCTTACATGCTTGATAGAATTGAGAACAACTCATCTTTGGTCATTTTAAGGCTGTTTTTATGTGAATGTGCTTCCTTTCACCTAGAGGCGAGGCACGGGAGCCACAACAAATTGTATGGTTTTAAACCTATGCCATTTTTATAAATAATAAGAATGCATTTTTACATAAAATATTGAGAAATATCAGTTGTACAATTTCACTTCAAAAACCTGCCTATCTGCAACTGATGCAGGCACTCCCCACAACGTCCCCAGAAATGGTACCCTCTCTTGTTTTCATTGGTTCTCTACTGGATGTCCTGCTGTCTGTCCACAGTATACAGTAGTCCTCTATTGCCTGGTATAACAAGCCTCTGCCCAGTTTAGGCCGGTATCGTTGTGGTATCTGCTATTGAGTTGCTTGGTTTGGCTTACTCCTTAGGGTCTGTGCTTTGGGAACCCTTCACTCCTCTGGGTGTTTAGCCAGGTCATTGACTTCATTTAGCAGCTAAACTGGCCTGGCTGGAGTGCTGGACCCTGACTGCTGCCTCTGCATCAGTAATAATCAGCCACTTTAGTAAATGAAACTTAAGAGCATGTTTTCACACACACAAACACACACGCACGCACACACACACACACACACACCCACACACACACACACACACATATTGAATGCACATAGGCCAGGAATGTGTGTGTGATTTGTTCCTCTGCAATCAAGACCTCATTACTGCTGGCTATGTGTGTGTGTGTGTGTGTGTGTGTGTGTGTGTGTGTGTGTGTGTGTGTGTGTGTGTGTGTGTGTGTGTGTGTGTGTTTGTATGTGCATATGTGTCTATAAGCATCTCCATCATGTTAGTACTGTACAATACAAACTAGGGAGGGTACCATTTCTGGAGCATCTGGAGGATGTGCTTGTGTCAGTTGCAGATGGGTACATTTTTACAATGGATATTTCTGTCTACTTTGTATAAAAATGTATACTTATTATTTTTGAAGATTGCCTCCATTTTAAAGCATGCATTTGTTGCTGCTCATTGACAACGCCAAACGCAAAAATCATAAAACATGTGACTCACAAAACCTAAGCAGAAAACAGTTATTTAATAAACATAGAAAACTGAACAGGGGAGCATTCAAACTGGATAAAGAGCGAGAAGGAATGTTTGAGAAACACACACAGGCATGCAAGTTCAACACAAGTGCAGCTGTTATTTTGTGACTCATCTGAAGTGGTTGAGGCTACAGAGCTTCACAGGATCTCTGGCACAGCAATAGTACAGGCAGACATGGTCCTGCCACTGCCTCATCCTTCTCCTTAGTGTGCGTGTTCACATCCTGTAACTGCTTCAAATAATCTAAGAGACATGGCAGTGACGATTGTGTTCGATTTGTTTTAGCACCTGTTTGGAAGGAATCAAGCAGTAAATGGTCAAAAGTACAGTGTACATTCAGGCTGAATAGTGGTCAGAAGTGTGCGTTTGCCTTCCTGCAGTCACTCCTCCATGTCTTTGAAAGCCTGCAGGTGCTGGCTGTAGAGGGTGGAGCTTTCCCTGGCTGTCTGAAGCTGCCTCTCACACCACAAGGTCAGAGCCTGGCGCAACATCATCACACGAGCGGCCTGGAATCGGCCAATCTGCAACCACAGGAACACAGAAACGCGCACGCACACACGCAAAATTGAAGAAATGTGGACTGGAGTATACTGGAGTTTATATGGAAAATGTATTGATCAAATCTGGAAATAAAAAGTCCAGGTTACCTCTTGTTTGGCTACACTAGATATGTTATCAAACTCCTTCTCAATGGTGTTCTTCACCTCCTCCATCTGTACCAGGGACACAAGCATGCAATCATGCAGTTGCTTGGGTTATGTTCAGCAAATCTACTGGCAGCTTTAATAAGCAACGGCTCCCATTTTGAGCCCATTTAAGTATTGCGCTGGGCTACTGACACCTGTTGGACATCTGAAGAACTGCAATAGTCCACCTCTGTCTTCCTCATGACTTACTGCAGCTTTCTTTACAGGTTTGGCTTTTTCTGCATTCCGGCTGGCTGTCTCCAACTCCACCATTTTACAGGTCCTCCTGAATAGCATCTCCTAGACAAACACAGACACAAACACACAAACATGTCTTTCTGGGTATCAAACTCTGGTCAACTGACGGGTGATGAAAGTTTAGAAGTGGCCGTCTAACCTTCTCAGCCTCCTGATAGCGAGCATCCAGATCCAGACCCAGACCTAACGTTCTCACGTTGTTCTCAGCTACATTATCCAGGTTTTTCTAACCAAACACACACTCTGAGTTGACAAGACACACCATGGATATTACTGTACAGGAAATACTAGAAAAACACCCTTTACCTTCATCAAATCAATGACCTCAGACAGTTTAACACATATCCTGTGAGGAGAAATAGACTGTCAGTCAGTACATTTCTCAACTGTTACAATATACATTGAAGCTGCAAGTTGTTTCATGTACTGTATGCCATTATGGTTATCTGGGAATCTCACTTAGAGAAGGCCAGGGCCTCCGAGTCGTCCTGAGGTTCAACACAGAGATGCAGTGAGGCAGAGAAGTGTCCACAGGCTACAGATATTTCTGAAGATGATTCACAGTAGAAGTACGGTATAAATAAAGTACAGTGGAACTGGTCAATTAAGATAACACTGAAACACACCACAAATACAAAACTGTCTTGGTGTACCACAGAAATTCACTTCACAGTCCAAATGTCAATAAACAGAACAGATATCAATCTCAGAATCTTGCCTGAAATATGCCACATTGAAACTTCCTTAAAAAAGCGTATTCTGTCACCTCCTAATTATGTTCTCTGACTCGCATTGCATTATAGGAAGCAAAGATGATCTCTTACTTTGTTCAGTCATCACCACATCAAGGAACTTCTGAAGAACGACAAGATCAGCAGAAATGTCAAGTAATGACTGAATGTGCGTGTGTTTGTGTGTGCGTGTGCGTGTGAGGGCAGAACACTTGCCTCCATGGCAGACTTGGAGGAACCAGTGACGGTCAGGTTGTTATCACGTTCAGTCTGAAAAAACTCATCCACATCCTGGACAGAGAAACAGATGCTACTTCCAAAACCCCTCTGCGTGACGTGAGTGTGGTGCAGAGTATGATGATGTTAGATACCTTGTGGCTTTCTTTCCTCATTCCTTCCATGGCATGGCTGAGACGGTTGAAGATCCCCTTCCTCACCCTCTGACGGCCTGGAGGCTGGAGGACACAGGCTTATCTTATCAACGTTCAAGACGTTATTAAGGTGTTAGCTGTTTGCCATTTTGTTATGTTATGAAAAGCAACTCTATTTTGAGAAAAAGGAGAAATGATGAAATCACAGACGTTCAATGTGGTTTCTGAAAAACGCAACAAGGATGTTGCAAAAAGAGTCATGATTACATCTCTCTTCATAATTCACTGCACTTTCTTAGTCTGATTCTCATGAACCGACACAAGGATACAGCTACAATGTGGTTCTCTGGTTGTTTGGTACACTTGATCTTGCTGATGGCCATTGAAGGTAAGTCTAACAACAATTTTGTTTAACATTAGATTTTTTTAAATGAGACAGTGATATGGTGTAGCAAGAATCCAAGTCAACGAGGCAATCATTTGCCCTTACAAACACTACGCCGTTGAAAAATGTTGTCATGTGATAAAATATACACTGGATTATACAGCAGATTTCATTTGAACCATTTATGTCTATGAATGGGAAAGAACTCTACATGGGTTTGGATTGCATGTATCCAAACAATATATTAGAATGATCGTTATTGTTCTGTTTTACTTCAGGCTGTACTCTGTCTGGAAATGAGAGGGACCCTATAGACAGGAGTGTGTCCTTAGGTCATTCTGTCCTTCTGCCCTGCTCGTGTACTGACCCCCAGAGCACACCGGAAAGCTTTGAATGGAAGTTCAATAAAGAAGACACTGTAGATTGGGTATCAGTAATTCCGGGTGATCTCTACAGAGGTAGGACAACGCTGTTTAATATGACCACACCTGGGAACCTCTCTCTCCTTCTATCAGCCCTCACTGAGCAGGATCGGGGGTTTTATAAGTGCATAATCAAGACAGAACAGAACAGAGTTATTCACCTTACTGTTAATGGTAAGAGATGCTCTTGTTGTGTGACTAAAGCATTCTTAATGATCATAATTTTGTAGTTTTACTCAACAATTCTACATTTGAGGCATTCCAGCAAGTCCCATGAACAAGAATGTTGTGTTTCAACAGTATGCACATTGGAACGCACTCTACAGAGCGTTGATACATCAGCAGGTCAGACTGCCCTCCTGTTCTGTTCCTGTACTGACCCTCACACCAGACCAGCCAGCCTCTTATGGACGTTCAGTGCATCACCCTCTGGACCCTGGGTGCAAGTAACTCTGAACAAACACATAGTGGAGTTTAATGAAAGCACACTCCAGATCTCACGTGTGTCTAAGGCAGATGAGGGATATTATAGGTGCATGCTGCCAAAGTCAGATCAGTTCAGAGACTTTCTCCTAAAAGTTCAAGGTAATTTACTACGTCAATTCAGTGATTGAGTTAAAACGTACAGTACTATACTATTTACAACTATAACTATTCCGCGAAATATTGTTCCTGTTAGATATTTCGATATATAAATACAGTTTTCTTCATTAAAATGTTGTCCCAGAGGAACTCTTCAAGCAACCAGTACACAATGAACAAGATGTTAAATACATGTATACAGTGATGTACACACATTTCTAAAGGAACCCCAGTTGTGTCTACTTTAAGGGTACAATGTAGTATAATGCAAATATAGTTGTTGATTCCTTAATCAGTGTTTACAAAAATAAGTTGGGCTCATTAAAAATCATAAGCGGACTACTTATATCCCGCTAAGTTGCAAAAAGGGCTCAGAACCTTCCTGTTTTACATGAATGCCCAAGCAGATGGGGCACCTCCTTCCTTTCAGTTTGCCATTCGATCCAAGAGAAAGGCAACACAGTCATTGTAAAAATGGAAGAGTCTGTCTGAGTTCAAATTCAAGCTATCATCTCTTTTATCACCCTCTTAACAGGTGAAGACAAAGGAGACATATCCAAAGACACTCCATCCTCATCCAATCTTATCATTTACGTTTCTGTGGGGATTCTGCTAATATTCATAATCACTGGAGTGGCTGTGTGTTTGTACATAAAAAACAAAGGTGTTTACCAAACTTAAGAAATGATATGTTGCAGTTCCATACGTCCATTAGGATGCCTTGTTTAAAAATATCAGTCATTACTATGTATGTAGCTTCTTGTTGAATTGAATTGTGAACCTCAGGCAGGATAACAACAGTGAATGACCATGGTGTGAGCAAAACAGAAGGAGGAGAGAGAAATCAGGTAACAAAATCTCAGAGGATTTGATGATCTGAGACAGTACCTGATCTCAGGAGCACCATCATGTTTAAAGAAACAATCCATCCTGTTTTAGTGATTGTGATTATTGTGTGTGCTGTTCCATCACACCTGCTTAGGAGGATCAATCTGTCAGTGACACAATCACTCACAATAGCTCAGACACTAGGAAGGCTGCACCCCTCACTGCAAAAGTAAGATAAGATAACATTTCAAGTAGTCTACTTGTTCAAGAGATAGAAATAGCAGGTAAATACTTTGCTCTCTGACTTTAACATGCAATCTTGTCTGTCTTGGAAGGAGGATGTATTGACATATTCCACCATCGTCCACACTGAAGGTGAAAGGAGAGCAGCAGGTAACAAGATGGACCAGCTGGGACACACAGAGTATGCTACTGTCAAGATGAACAGACCCTCCTAGACCCAGTGGGCCTCTCAGTCTCACAGCCTCTTCTAGGTACATCATGTCCACCTGGCATGCTTGGAGTCTGCATTTCTGACAACATACTTAGAAACAGAAAAAAACAACGCCAAAAAACCCCATGCAATATGTAGGATATTCGTTTTGCCGCAAGCCATCAAGTGTCACATGTCAAATGTTACGTATTAATTTTGTATTGTGCCTATTTCTTAATTATATTGATGAAAGTTGTCTGAAAGATCTATACTTTCTATTGAGTGTGGTTACATTGGTTAAACATAATGAATATACTATGCTTAAACAAAATAAAGAACTTATATGCAGAACTAATGTTTCTTAATATATGTGACCAAGTAACCTGTTTGTCAACACTTTCAGTTGAATTCAGTGTCGCTGAACAAAGGAAATTACAAAGGACTTTTAGCCAACAAGTCCATCCCTTCCCTTTTCTAAAGTATGTACAGGAAGTACATGAAGCACCAGTGATACAAAGTGAACTAGTTAGGAGCCTGATAGGTCATTGCATATGATGTCACCTACTGTGCTCTGCCAGGGGGGTTGGAGTGGACTGGTTTAAACTACCTACAAGCCAACCTCACTGTACCTCTGAGCTGGTGAGGAACACCTCCAGGTTGGGGTTCTTGTTAAGTGTAGTGTGGGCTGCCACCTGCTGGAGGTAGGTCTCTAGTGCCATGCAGTACGTCTGCCAATCCTTCCCCATGGCGAGGAAACCTACAGTGTACAATTACTATCAGACCTTCTGTGCCTGACATTTAGAGTCAATGCCAGAAGCATTGAGTTTTTCTTACAGATCAGCTAACATTGATGACTGATTGACCACAGTAGGTGGGATCAGGCATATGCAAATCTCAGATGCTTTTCAGAAATACATACCAAGTTGTTTCAGTACTTTAGCTGGTGCATTCACCTGTGGCTTTGTTGGAAGAGGAGGAAACTGAAAGAAGAAATCACATGTTTCTTTTTATGCAACTTTGTCTTATCTGTGATGTTGCACATCAGACTGCTGTGAGGAAGATGGGTGGATGGTTTATAGGTTTATGAGTCCAGTTGTTAAACCAGGAGTCACACTCACAATGACTCCCTGTATTCCAGGGACCCCCTCTGGACAGAACAGATTCTGCTGCAGCCACTCAAAGTCGTCATATGTCCTGTCCACATGGTACTCCCCAGTACCAGACAGCTGGAGGGATGGCGTGAGACAGGGAGAGACAGGGAAGGGGGCAGGAGAGTGAAACAGGGAGCGAGAAAAGAAATCTGAGGAGAATGTAAATGTGGAGAACATAGCTAAATGCTTTCACAGTCAGAAAAAGACTGCTAATGTGTGCATGACTGTGTACAACATGGATACCACAGATGGGACGGCTTTCACATTATCAGAGGAAAACCAGCCGCTGCAGTTATGGTAATCTACAGGATATGATCCTCACTCACCTTTTGAGATATGACTATGAAGGTGAGCGTGTCTCCATCTCTCACTGCCTCGGTGACCCTGATGCTGTGGGTGCTCACGCTCAACACAGAGGAGCTTGCCTCGTTAGCCTCTTCCTGAAACAATTGACATCCCTGTGTCTTAGGAACCATTCAAGGTCAGTAAGCAGGCTGATCAGTGGGTTGGATGCTGTACTCATGAAGCTATCGACCAGACTTGAGAGGGAGCTGGTTTTGCATTTATGACTATCGTATAGAAACAATATCTGCACAGAAATATGAGTACTAAGTACTACTGCAGGAGTACATATTGGACACTGTATATTGTAGCCACGCAATTCAGTTAAACCTACAGGCATAAGGGGAATCATGGTGGGGCAGACACTAGTATGCAGCCTATCACATGACGTTCAGGAGGAGTAGAACGTCGAAGCCTCATCAGTAGTACACTAAATCCTACTTACCATCATTTTCAGAAGGCAGCCTGTTGTGGTTTGCAATCCTTTTCCTTGAATGGTAAAACACTTTGTTTGACAAAAGTATAAAAGCAGAGGTATTTTGTCTCCTAAAAGGAGTCGAATTCACACAATCCCACTGTGCTGATGAGGCACAGGATATCCTTCAGTTCAAAGTGCACACTGGTCCTGTGAGCAAGTGAGGGAAATAGAGCCCAAACTAAAGTGCTGCTGCAGGCAAAAAAGAGGGCAGTGAATTCTGTGTTACTCAGTAACTCTACAGCCACACCCACACAGGAATGAGTACATAACAGGCCAAATCATTCCTCTGACAGAGCCACAAAGGCACGTAAACCTGCAGTGATTTCATACCAAGCGAAAGCAGCTTTTTCTTAGTCTTTTTAGTAGTGAATCCACTGAAAGCTCACTTCCACTTGAGACAATAAGAGACATAAGGAATGAACCTTAGACATAGAGTGAAGAATACCCTATCAGCAGTTGCATTGGGTGGGGGATGGGGGGGGGTCCCAGACCAATACTCACTATTAGTATAAGCCACTGCCCTACCTGCCATTCACCTTGGAGACACCACAAGGCCTCTGAATATTTTTTTAACACTGCAGACTGCACAGTGAAATCCATTTTCCTTCATTAAAATAGTATGCTGCAATCTGAGCCCACTGTAATGGACACTGAAACATGATCATACATGGCTGAATCCACCAGCACTGACATGTTTCATAAATCTTTTCCTCCTTTTCTTCGTCATCCTCAATTCCTGGTGTTTCTCTCTTCCTCTCCTTGTTCAAGGCCCTCTTTTTCACCCTCCCACTTCTCTCTCTCTTCCTTTTAGTCCACATCTTCTTTCATTCCCTCAGTCTCCTCCTTCTCACTTTGGCCAATATTGACCCAGTATGATTTTTCCTTGTCATGTTATTCCCACAATGGCAGTCCTGTTTTTACACCCATCAGGAGTCCTCTTACTCATATTCATTCCGGGACAGGTCCTCCAACTCGAGACAGAAGTCCATCTACTCTTTGCCCTTAGTCCTCCTCGACCTCATTCAGGAATGCCTTGTGGCCCAATGGATATTTTCTCCCGTTCAACAAAGGCTTACTAATACCTTGGAATTCATAACAATCATGCTTCTTATCTGTCCACCTTTCCAGAGTAAAAGCTTTCTTAAGAACAGATTCCTCCGCGGGGAAAACACCTTGTACTTTTTCTGCCAAGCAGGGAAACAAGTCTGAAAATGGGACGTAATAAGATGATCTCCATATTAGCACTTCGAGTCGAATCGATGAAAGGACAATTAGCAGTATTATTAATCACTGATAAGCATCAGTAAGTTGAAGCCATTGATAGTAGATGCCATACAATGACCATGTGTAAATCGTTAATAGGCTACTTGTTACTTGACAACCGGTAGGAGGCAGCATAACAGCGGAACTCAATGTGGTTATTGGACAACACTTAGTTTAGACTATATACCAGGGCCTAGATAAATGATTGTAAAATATTAGGCAAATCTCGCGTTCACAGAAGTTATAACATTTCCTAATCATATACGAAAAGTCATAGTTCTGTCTGCGTGAATGGCTGAATAGCTACGTATTGGTAAGTCTTATTTGGCTAGAAGGGCTAGTCGAGCTTGTCGGATAGCTACTGCTAGCTATTGTTAGCTAACTTAGACTTTGAGGTTAGCCCAGAGAAAAAGCTAGCACTTGGTAAATTCACTGCAACTGCTTTATTACTACACTGACAGTTTTAGTTTTGTAAACATGTTTATTTTACTGCAGTGTAGTGGTGCCATGAGTCTATAATATTTCCAGAACTTCAGGTACAATATGAGCTGGACCGGTACTTACAAGCTAGCTAGGATAGCTAGATAATATCGTGGCTAGTTTGTGCTAGCGTTTAGGATACTATTGTACAGTTTTGTCTTTCCAGCAAAGACGGAAGATAACATTACCCGTCACGTGAAATGTTGCTTGGTATTAAGAAGACCCAAGCCTTGTAGCTAGCATGCTAGCTAGCTAATCTACCTTGCATCTAAACTTGACATAGCTATGCCAAAACACTGTGCTGATTGCAGTGTTTAATTAGATTGCTTTTTAAACGATTGTTTATGGTTTTGAAACTCTAAATAGAACATGTATCTCACGAATTTGTTTTGAATTGTTTTGCAGATGCCTCGATAGAAGATTACAGTGGCCCCAGGAACATTTCTTGTAAACCACATATTACAGATTTTCTGAAGCAGTCCTCTCCCACACACACATGAGTGCTGTGTTTCCCTGGCACTTGGCAGAGTGCCATGCCTGACCGGGACAGCACCTACCTGTCAGGTGGTGGTGGAAATATCAGCAGTGTGGGGGAGGAAGGAGGGCCAGGCTTGGGGGGCACAGGAGAGAGCAGAGGGGTATCAGCTGGGGGCAGTGGGTCTGGTAGCATGGGCGGAGGAGGTGCTCTAGGGAATGGGAGTTGTGGGGGGAGCGGAGCAGGGGGTCTGGGTTCAGGAGTTCCCCCTGATGGTGTCTGCAGGGACTTTTTGCGAAATGTGTGTAAGAGGGGCAAACGCTGCCGCTTTAGACATCCGGACTTTAATGAGGTGCCAGACTTGGGGGTGCAGAAGAATGAGTTCATCTTCTGCCACGACTACCAGAATAAGGAATGTGTACGCTCCAACTGCCGGTTTGTCCACGGATCAAAGGAGGATGAGGACTACTATAAGAAGAGTGGAGAGCTGCCCCTCAGGCTTAGGGGGAAAGTGGCAGCCGGTTTAGGACTGTCCCCTATGGACCTCCCTCACAGCAGAGGAGAAGTCCCCATCTGCAGAGACTTCTTAAAAGGAGAATGCCAGAGGGGCAACAAATGTAAATTCCGTCATGTTAAAAAGGACTTTGAGTATGAGCCCAGTATGGGAGTGGGGGGAGTAATGGGACCAGGGGCCAGTGGGATGGTAAACACAGGCGTTGGGGTTGGTGGGGCTGGAGCAGGGGCATGTGGGGGTATGTCTGGACTAGTTGGGGGTGGTGGTGGGGGTAATATGATTGGTATGGGTTGTCCTAGCCTGGGTGGTTGCAGAGACCCTGTCATCTCAGGGGTCGGGGGAGTTGGAGCTGTGGGGATGGGAGGCTGCCTGTCCATGGGGCCGTCAGGACAGCGTAGATACGACAGGGGTCCCTGCTCAGTGTATGACCCGCTGTTTGAAAGTGGGCTATTTGAGACAGGGCCACTGGAGGTGCCTGTTGACCACACAGCCCTGCAACTGAAGAGGCGCAGGCTGGAGGGGCTGCGCCTGGCAGATGGCAGCACAGCGGGGCACTACGAGCTGGGTGTTCAGGCCACGCTGCAGCCCCGCCACATGGACTACCGCTTCCTGGAGGAGGAGAATGCTCTGCTGAGGAGGAGAGTGGAGGAACTCAAGAAGCAGGTAACTGTGCTTGAATTGAGCCTGAATCCATACATAGCTTTCCTGCTCAATCGTGTCATTTTAAACTTTTTTCATGTTGATGTTGTCTTGTTCATGTCTTTCTCAGGTGTCTAACTTGATAGCCACTAATGAAGTTCTGCTGGACCAGAATGCCCAGTTCAGGAGCCAGACTAAAGTGTTGACCCTGTCTTCTACGTCTGCTCCCCCCGAGCAGAGCTTGGTGCCCTCTGTTGGTGCAGTGAGCTCCTACAACCACAGTATTGCCCAGACTCACACCACCCTGAGCAGCGCAGGGCTGCAGCCTCGCCCTGTCAACCAACAGGACATGGTCGCTCCTACCGGAGCCCCTACAGCATCTCAAGCCAACTCCGCCCAGCCCACTGCTCCCCCCCCCCACCTCAACCCTGAGATCACCCCCCTCTCTGCTGCCCTGGCTCAGACTATTGCTCAGGGTATGGCACCACCTGTCTCCATGGCACCCGTGACTGTTTCCGTGGCACCTGTAGCTGTGTCGATGGCACAACCTCTGGCGGGCATTACCATAAGCCATGCCACTACCCCCATGGTATCCTACCCCATCGCCAGCCAGAGTATGAGGATCACCACCCTGCCTCATTGACTCAAACTCACCGTTTTATACTCATCGTCTGTTGAAAGTTGTTGTCGTTAGTCAGAATGAGCTCAAGCTAGTGTTTGAGACTGGGTGTTCTGTAGGCGCTTAAAGCAGATAACAGACCTGTGAAGTCTGATGTTTGTAGTGTGCCAAAGGGACCCTTGAAACAGGCACCAAAAACTGTGACACACTGGTGAGTTATGCCACAAGAAAACCGTGGATTAGAATTTTTTTTCAATGTGATGCCGACAGAAAATTTACTTTAAAGGTAGTTTATATTTATGTGATTTGCTCCTGTGAAATGTAACTTTGGTACTTTCATGAGAATAACAACCACACAAAAATACCAATTTTGGTTGTAGCCCATTCTTTTTCCAATCAAAATCATTTTCATCACATGTATCAAACACATGCTAAAAAGGTAGTACCATCACTGGTTGGTACTGGAGAATTAATACCTGTCGGCAATTATTACAAACAATCATTAGTAGCCTACTATCAAAATGTTGTACTCCAAGAGAAGTACAACATGTTATACATAAAACTTAACTAGGGCTTGGGCTCTTGGAATAAGCATTTTTGTAAACACAAGTACACGGAGTGCTAACTGTAAACAATTGAGGATTTTGGTTGGTTACCATAATCAAGTTGTGCAGGGACACAACAAACAAATGGATGGACATGCACGGATTTAGTGGGGTTAACCAGAATGCATACCCTGCAAGTTCAAACAAACTGGGGTGTTATCTTTAGGGGCTATTGTTTTAAAGTGGTTGTCTAAAGATTACAGTCCTGACAGTGGTTAGCTACCGTTTCGTTGGTTCATATGCTGAAAGGTTTAGGCAAAAGCCACGGTTCTTTTCTTAGAACTCCATGCCCCAATTGTCGTTTTTTTTTTTTTTTTAAATCAGCCCAGACATATTCTATTTCAGTATAATATTCAGTAGAGAGTTAAACGTGCGAAATAATTTTTTACAACTAAACTTGTAATGACAGGCATCCAACAAGGATGCGTCTTTTCTCATCGAAGGGCGTGTTTTGATTCTGTCAACCACACGGGTTGAACTGAACAGCAGCTCATCGTGCCAGACAAACATTTTTGGGGCACAACGCGTAAGGAGTTGATTCTCTGCGGGCGGTGTGACGTAAAGGCCTAAACGGGAACTTTGTAGTAATACACGACTTTACGAATCGTTTACAACAATTGCTTCAACTAACTTGCACACCACCAAAAATGACACGGTTGGACTTAAGTCAATAGTGAGGCGTGCGTTATTACTGGCTACTACAACAAGGCTAATACAACTAGGCTAGCCTAATACATTCAAATTTGCACGTTAGTATAATAGTGTTGTTATCACCAACCCGGTCGGATAACATTGACATTGCGAGAAGACGACGACACGATGCAGGGAGGAAAAGATTCGGAGGCCAGCGGGTTGAAGGACACAGAGGATTCGTCCCAATCGGATAAGAATACTCTGGATAGCGGAGAATTGGAAACCCCCAAAGCCAAGGGGATTGATGCTGTCTCTGTTTTGTGGACTTTTGGAAAATGCCTTGGTGCATTACTCCCTGTGTACCTGGCAGGATACTATCGGGTCAGCACCAGTTTGTTAGTTTTCGGGCTCATGGTCTACACTGGATGGAAACATTCTCGCGAAGCGAAGGAGGCTCGCTTACGGTCCGCCATTCAGTCTCTGCACGACGAGCAAGAGTATACTACCATGAAAGTATTTAAAAACAAACGAGATCTACCAGCATGGGTAAGGATAACACCAAACGTCTGCTGGGCAATGGTCCAGACGTGGAAACATCAGACCCCCGTGACAGCTTTGTCATCTTTACCAGTATTTTAGATGACCTACCTAACGTTTCTGAACGTTAGTTAATATGTGAAAAAAGATAATTGCAGTCAACTAACTCATTGCCATTCAGGACCCATCAATTAAACATCTGTACGGATTCATTGTCTTTCACGTTTTCATCACAGACATGCCAATAGCCAGGTGAAATATTTAAGTTTAGCTTTTGGTATGTGGACCATCAGATGCGTATATATGTCTCTCACATTCAGCCTTTGACTTTCAATATCAACCCTACTGCATCTGTAGTTGACTATGCACTCTTCAGTAAGCTATTATGTAATTGCGGACTAAATCAGGAGCAGTGTGTATAGAGGTGAAAACATTCGGTGATAACAGATCAAGGGGGCAGAAAATGCCTTTCTAGATTACATCCCTTATTTGGATTTAGATTTGTCTGAACTACCAAGAGAGGCCATTCTAACTCACTTCCTGTTGCTGATGATTTTCCGTTACAGAATTTATGCAGTCTGAACCACATCCCACCAAACCCAAAGTAACAAGACTTGTTGTAGCAATGCAGAATTGTATGCCTAACTTCTATCCAGGTACCATTTGGAGCTTAACTTACACAATGCCTAATTCCTTACAGGTTAATTTCCCAGATGTGGAGAAGGTGGAGTGGCTGAATAAGGTACTGCTTCACCCATGTGCACTATTGCATTCTCTTCACCAGCGCGGCAAAGGTGTGCCCCCTCTTTAAGAGACAACGTGAACTCATCATTCTTCCATTAAGCCCATTGTAAACACACCAGCTTATTTTGTGACACAGCTGTTGCGTTGACAGACAGTTGGTAGGGTTTGTTAGGCTAGCGTTGGGATTGCTGCAGCAGCCATGTTGCTAGCCTCCCCCGCTGCTATGTCTGGGCTGGAGCTAGAGCTTCTCTCTCTGCAGCCTACAACAGGCATTCCGCTAGTCTGTCAGCCTTTCCATGAGATGACTCACAGGAAAGGGGAGGGAATTGCCTAAACTTACAAAACCAATCAAAGTGCAACAAACGCTGTCGTCCCGAGCCTTGTCTTGCAACTGGGCATGCTCTTGAAAGCTAAGAATAAACTCCTTAGCTGAGAGAGAAAAAACCCATCAAAATGTCTGCTGCAATGTGAACATGAGGTCTGTCTGAGGCCCTGTACTGTCTTGAGACAAAGCTGATATTTGATATCTAGGTTCCTTGAGGGGAGATCACCAGACTGCCTGCTCTCCTGCATGCCACATGCTTCATAGGAGCTCACTGCTGCTGGTGACTCACCACAGATTGACAAGCAACAGTCACCCAACCACAAATACCCGGTGCACAGTAGTTTGCTTTGAGATAAACACAAACCCCCACATAAGAAAAGATCGGGAAAGACCGAATGGGTTTCTATGGCTACCATATTGAGGAAACAGTAGACGGGGAACATAAACAATACTGCAGGAACCTCCAGAGAAGTCTTGTTTTCATGATTCACCAGAGAACAGGATAGAACCACATAAAGGAGACATTCTAAATGAAAAGGGTTAAGAGAGAAATTTCCTGACAGTTGTGTTATACCATTCTAACATGTGTATGCCCTGGCCCACCGTGCAGGTGTTGCAGCAGGTGTGGCCCTTTGTTGGCCAGTATCTGGAGAAGCTGCTGATCGAGACCATTGCCCCTTCCATCCGGAACTCCAGCTCCCATCTGCAGACCCTTAGTTTCACCAAGGTGGACTTTGGAGACAAGGTTTGAGGCTGCAGATATCAGACACGCACACGAAAACACAGACAATGTGCTGCACATCCTAATGCTTTCAGAAACACATTTGTTTCTGAAAACGTGCGTTTCTGAAAAGGGTTTTGTGTGGTGATTTTTCTGTTTCTGTGCTGAAGGCCATGAAGGTTGTGGGTGTGAAAGCTCACACAGAGAACGAGAGAGGACAGGTGCTGTTGGATCTGTACATCAGGTGACCTTGGACCTTTGCCACTGTTTGCCTCTGATTGGCACCTCAATGTCTGCAAGTCAGCACTGATTAGCTCACTCCTACAACTCTGGTATAAAGCAACACATTCCCTTTCCCCTCTTGTCTTTGTCCTTTCTTACCCATGAAGCTATGTCGGTGATGTTGAGATCAACGTAGAGGTGAAGAGGTATTTCTGTAAAGCTGGAGTCAAGGGAATACAGGTATGGGGCGTCAGAAAAGAGACGAGAGTAGAAAAGCTCAAACCAAACCTTTTCAGCATGGAGGCGAGTATGCAATATGTAGCGCTGGTCTTTGATCCATCTCCTCTCTCCGCAGCTGCATGGGATGATGCGGGTGATTCTGGAGCCTCTCATTGGTGATGTCCCTATTGTGGGCGCGGTCACCATGTTCTTCATCCGGAGGCCGGTTGGTTCTTGTTTCTGAGCCCTTGATCTTCCACTCCTCCTTCGCCCTTAGATCTCCCTCATCCCTCCTCACTCCATAATAAGGTCACCTCAGTTAAAGTCATCTGGATTTTCTCATCTGTGATTTGGTTTCATCCTAGAAACTGGATATAAATTGGACTGGACTGACCAATCTGTTGGACATTCCTGGGCTGAAGTGAGCATTGTATTGGATGTAAAACGTATTCTGATGGTACCTGCTGTATGTGCCGCCCTGTTAAAACCTCCCTCCTTCTTGCTGTTGCAGTGTCATGTCTGACAGTATGATTATGGATGCCATCGCCTCCTTCCTGGTCCTGCCTAATCGCCTCACTGTCCCTCTAGTGGCAGACCTGCATGTGGCCCAACTACGCTCCCCTCTGCCCAGGGTGAGACCCTGCCACACTCTCTGCTAACACACTGCAGCACACACACCTCAACTTCATGGCTTCACCTTCTTTTCCCTTCCCTTCACCACCTAGGGCGTGGTGCGTATCCACCTGGTGGAGGCTGAGGACCTTGCAGCCAAGGACAACTACATGAAGGGGGTGATAGCGGGTATGTCAGACCCCTACGCCCTGCTCAGGGTGGGCCCTCAGACCTTCACCTCCCACCACATAGACAACACCCTCTGCCCCAAATGGGGGGAGATGTACGAGGTGAGACGCTTACAGAACAGCCCAGAGGTGTGCTCTGCCATTTCCCATTGGTTTTTGTTATGTTGTGCATCCATGCGCTGTTGGTAAGGCGTATTGCACTGTGGTGTTTGGCACCATGGTCCACATCAGTTTCAGTAGAGGGCTATTTCAGTAGAGTGGTGTTTCCCATCATGTTGCGGTGTCAAGACCACAGCCATGTCAGTCTCCACACCCATGGGTCTGTGTGTCAGTCAGTCCTCATGTCCCGCTGTATGTCCATGTGTATCAGGTCATTGTCCATGAGGTTCCGGGTCAGGAGTTGGAGGTGGAGGTGTATGACAAAGACACCGACCAGGATGACTTCCTGGGCAGGTACATGTCTCAGGCCACGCGTGTCTTTAGATGTTCCATCTCAAACTGTCCCTTTTCACGTCTGTTATCCCCATCAGAGTCATGGGGGGGGGGGGGGGGGAGCCAGCTGTTACTGGGTTGTGCATTTGCGCACTATAGCATTTCTAAACTGCCATGTTTGCCTTTCTGTCCATATGCACACACACACACACACACACAGGACAAAGGTGGATCTGGGCATAGTGAAGAAGTCCACAGTTGTTGATGAAGTGGGTGATTTGAAATAAATTCAAAGTTAACTACAACAAAATATGCCTTAATATAAGCAAAACCAGATTGTACACGGTGTTCATAAAGTCTGTTGTGTGGTGGTTTTCTCAGTGGTTCACTCTAAAAGACACGCGTTCTGGCCGAATCCACCTCAGAATGGAGTGGCTGACCTTGCTGCCCAACACAGACCAACTGGACCAGGTCTGGTTTTCATGCTCTTCTTCACTCACGCACGCATGTACACACACACACACACACACACACACACACACACACCACAGGTAATGAAACCCAAGCATAACACGCATTTCTGCATACTACAACAGTGGTGAGCCTGTTCAGTATATTGGCAGAGAGCCAAAGTGAAAGAATGTGCTAGAACGTTGGCTCTCATCCAGCCCTCTCTCCCAGGTCCTCCAGAGGAACGAGAGTGTGATTGTGTCCAGCAAGACTGCAGACCCCCCCTCAGCAGCCATCTTGGCAGTTTATCTGGACAAAGCTGAGGCTCTTCCTGTGAGTCCTTTCTACAGCTTTCTCTGGCCTCAGAATCCCTTTCCTTTTCCCCCAACACAGCCCACGGCTGATTCCTGTCTCTGAATAACATGAGTCTCTGTACATATTTCATCCTCATTAACTCTGTTACTTGCTCCGACATGTTAAAGAAAATGTTGACCTATTCATTTGAACTTTTTCACTTAGCAGATGTCTTGTTTTCTTGTTGTGTGTGTGCATGTGTCACAGATGAAGAAAGGTGGTAAGGAGCCGAGTCCCATGGTGCAGTTGTCTGTGCAGGACATCACAAGAGAAAGCAGGGTACTGTCAACAAGAATCTTCTTAAACAGACCACCTTCAGTATGTGCACTGTTGTGTCTCCTACATAGAAGAACTGAACTCCCTCTCTCTGTCTTCACTCAGACGTGTTACACAACCATCAACCCAGAGTGGGAGGATGCCTTTACCTTCTTTATCCAGGATCCTCGTAAACAGGACATAGATATTCAGGTGAACTCAACTGAAAATACCAGTTGGGATTGGATCAGTACATTTCCATTGTATTACAGAAGCTGGATCACTTTACTGTCTTCATCTTTCATTACAGAAACATCAGTTGTTATATGAGTTAGTATTATTCGAAATACAGGTTCGTCCTCTGTTGTTCTCCAGGTGAAGGATAACGACCGTGTTCAGAGCCTAGGCAGTCTGAGCATCCCTCTCTCTAGACTGCTGTCCAGCTCCAACCTGTCTCTGGACCAGTGGTTTCAGCTCAACAACTCGGGGCCTGCTAGCCGAATTTACATCAACGTCGTACTCAGGGTAAAATATATCAGTGGACCTCCAGAGATAGTTCTGTTTATGTCATTGTGTGATCTTGACCTTCTCTCTCTCTCTCTCTCTCCCTCATACACACACACTCTGTCTCTGTCTGTCTGTGTCTCTCTCCTTTCTCTCTGTCCCTCTCTCTTCCTCTCTCTCTCTCAGGTGCTGTGGCTGGATGAGCTGAAGGTCCCCACATCTCTCCTGTCTACAGAGGCAGCTAACCTGGCAGCTGGACGTTCCAAGCCCCGGCCTCAGCACACCACCCCTGACCCCAGCTTTGCCACGGAGGTAATTGACACAGTGCGTCGTAACATACCTAAGTATTGAAGTTGTACTAAACATAGTATAACAGGCTTTTTTTAAAGGGGGTTTTGAGGATCCATCTTCTGGAAGGTCAAAACCTGGTGCCTAAGGACAACCTGATGGGGGGAATGGTGAAGGGCAAGAGTGACCCCTACGTGGTGATGAACATCGGTGGGGAGACCTTCAGAAGTCAGGTCATCAAGGGGAACCTGAACCCCACCTGGAATGAGATGTATGAGGTAGGGCAGGCTGATGGCAGAGGACTGGAGAACATGTGCACATCTGATAGGGTCAGAAATTAGATGAACGATGACATTACTCATCCAATTGGCTGGATTTAATATTGTTATATCTGTAGTCTAAATAGCCTGTACTCAGCAGGATAATTGTATTACTGTCGGGGACAAAGCAATGTGCTGTACAACAGCATCTGTTTAGACTACGCTTGTTGGAGATGACCTTTAAATCCAAGTGCTTGTCCTGTGTTTCAGGTGGTTCTGACACAACTTCCTGGTCAGGAGTTGCAGCTGGAGCTGTTTGACAAAGACATGGACATGAAGGATGACTTCATGGGCAGGTAATACTTTCTGCTGTTGCACGTCCAGAATGCTGGGGCCAGATTAGGCCTGTTGTGTCTGTGTTACTGTTGGTTTGCACTATAATCTCTAACAGTGCCATCTGGTGATACAGGTTAAAGGTCAGTCTGAAGGACATAATCAGCTCACAGTACACAGACCAGGTGAGTTCCTAATGTAGATGTCAAAATCAAGTCACTTTGTGTGAGTGCAAACCATGCAACAATACAAGTGTATTGTTGTGTTCCAGTGGTACACTCTGAATGATGTGAAGTCTGGCCGTGTTCACCTGGTACTGGAGTGGGTACCAACACTATCAGATCCGAGCAGACTGGACCAGGTGAGGATCATCTCAAAGCTGATTGATGTACTAGTTAACAGTGATACAGACTCACTCACTGGGTTGTTTGTTTTGTGTGTGTATGTGTGGTCAGGTGATGCAGTTTCACTCCAGGCAGTCCTTCCAGAACAAATCTGTTCCTTCTGTGGCCCTGCTGTTTGTGTATGTGGATAGTGCAAACGGTCTGCCAGTGAGTCAGCTTCCTCTTCCTGGAGCTTATTTGATCATTTCATGGCTGTGGGGATGTTTTGGTATACTTCCTATTGGACAGGTTAGTGTGCCACCTAGTGGTTGTGTTGATACAGGGTGGGTGTGGTCTATTTTTCTGTAGTTAAAGAAGAGTGGCAAGGAGCCAAAGGCAGGAGCTGAGCTCATTCTTGGACAAACGTCTCACAAAACCACGGTGAGATGCTCACCTTCTATCCACCTTAGTTCAGCTGAATGTGACTGAGTCTGGAGCTACAGCACCTTACAATGTTAACACTCATATTTCTGTGAAGGTGTGTGATCGCTCTACATCGCCCCAGTGGGACGAGGCTTTCTACTTCCTGGTGCGTGACCCCAGAGAGCAGGTCCTGATAGTCAAGGTAAGCACTTTGAACTGGTCTTCAGAATAACCTTACCAACGCTGCATGAACAGTAGAGATCAGTTCTTATGGGTGGAGAGATCAGGGATTCATTATTGTGTCTCTTCATCTAGTTGTCTCACAGTTGGAATCTGCCTATTGGGTCTCTGGTGGTCCCAGTCAGAGAGCTTCTGTCAGAACCTCAGCTGGTCCTGGACCAGTGGCTCAGTCTGGATGGAGCCTCACCTGACAGTCAGATCCTGCTCAGAGCCCAGCTCAAGGTGAGGAGGCACATTTCCACATACACAAACAGACCTCCATTAGAGCTTGTATATTGTTTTGAATGTCAACTTTTTAAATCTTAAGGGGAAAATAACTTAAGACAAAGTCATGGCTCTGTGCAAGTGTGCTCAGCCAAAAGGAAGTACTGGGATGAGAGTATTGATTGCAGATAGTTTATTACTAGATATTTTGAAAAGGGGCACTTTGAGGGCTATGAAGTTCCTAATGATAATGTTATTGATTGTAATGAAACCCCGCAGGTGCTGAGCCCTAAGATGTGCCAGAGCGGAGCGGACAAGACGGAGCCGTCCACGACTCCTCCTATCATGACCTCTAAACAGAGCCTGGAGAGAGACATCTCACAGAAGTAACACACTCGCAAGAACTAACATGAACCCAACAAAACTCTACCAATACACACGTTTAGTAATACTCGACTAGTATACACTAAAAACTCCCACAATGACACATTAATTGTCATGTCTCGGTGCGGTGCATCTCCCTCCATCAGGTCCAGCGCAAGGGAATCTCCCACAGCCCCAGTCTCTGATTCCCTTCCTGTGTCTGAGGGAGCTGAGAGGAAAGCAGGTGATGAAGTGGTCCCTAAAGCAGTGGTAGAAGATAAGATGGTCCCTAAACCAGTAACACCAGACATCCACCCTCCCGCCCCCCCCCTTCCTCTACACACTGCCCCAGGCCCCAGTTTTGGTGCTGAGGTGAGATCTTAGTGGGCTTAGATGCCGTTGGAGCTGAAGTCATACGTTTGTTTGAGGCTTGCAGCAGTTACAGTCTTTGTCCTGTAGGGGTTGCTGAGGATTCACCTTCTGGAGGCCCAAAACCTGGTTGCCAAGGACAACCTGATGGGGGGCATGGTGAAGGGCAAGAGCGACCCTTATGTCAAGATCCATATCGGAGACGCCAACTTTAAGAGTCATGTGATCAAAGAGAATCTTAACCCCACCTGGAATGAGATGTATGAGGTAAGCAAAAAACGTTTACGTTTCCACGTGCCCCCCCTCCCACCACCTGACACGCACACTCCCAGACACAAATAAAGAGCATAATCATAATACTGTACTCCCCACCCCCAGGCCATATTGGTGCCTAAGGCTGGCTTGGAGCTACAAGTTGAGCTTCACGACAAAGACATGGACCAAGATGACTTCCTGGGCAGGTATGAGAAACCTCGCTGATCCTTGTGCTTAATTAAAGGTATACTATCCCTCATTGTGTTTGAGGAAATTATTCTGTCTGTGAACAGGTTTAAAGTCAGTATGAGCGACATCATGAAGTCCAAGTACACAGACCAGGTGAGGATCATGTTCCACTGTCCAATCAGTCCAAGTGCATGCCTACATCCACGGAGACTCACTACTGCTATATATGACTGTGTTCCAGTGGTACACTCTGAATGATGTGAAGTCTGGTCGTGTTCACCTGGTACTGGAGTGGGTACCAACGCTATCGGATCCGAGCAGACTTGACAAGGTCAGGAAACCTATTCTTATTTCTAAGTGTAGATCATATGATATGACATATCTTAGGACTGAAACATATCATCACTTGAATGGTTTGGTTCCTGCCCCTCCCAGGTGCTGCAGCTACAGTCTCTGCAGTCCTTCCACAACAAGACTGTTCCCACTGCTGCTCTGCTGTTTGTTTACCTGGACAGAGCTCACTCACTGCCTGTGAGTCCCTTTTAAACTGTTCTCTCCAACACAGACCCAGCACTACTCCCAGCTGTGGACTGAGTGTATTCCTGCATGCTGTTTTCTACGTGTTACTATGTGTGTTCACAGTTAAAGAAAAGTGGGAAGGAGCCTAAAGCTGGAGCTGAGCTTGTTGTTGGAGACACCACCCACAGAACCAAGGTGAGAAACCTGAAATTATGTTTCCTTTGGCAACCAATGTATCACTGCCCAAGGATAGAAATCAGGACAATACTAGTGAATCACATGATAATGATGAACAACCCTTTTCTGTATCTCCTTTCTTTCTTCCTGAAGGTGTGTGATCGCTCTACATCACCCCAGTGGGATGAATATTTCTACTTCCAGGTTCATGATCCCAGAGAAGACATGCTCATAGTAAAGGTGCGTGTTCGGTTTACCTCTACAAGGCAACACTACACACAGAACATAATATTGTATCACTGTACTTCAGTGCCATGCTCAAACCTTCTGATCCTCTTCTCTTTGACCAGCTGTCTAGTGGTTGGGAGCAGGCACTCGGGTCTCTGGTGGTCCCAGTCAGAGAGCTGCTGTCAGAACCTCAGCTGGTCCTGGACCAGTGGCTCAGTCTGGATGGAGCCTCACCTGACAGTCAGATCCTGCTCAGAGCCCAGCTCAAGGTGAGGAGGCACCTTTGGACATTATCATATATAAATATGTGTATGTGAATGTATATACTGGACATGCTACAGACACACTGTTTGCAAGATGTTTATTATTCACAGATTCTGAACTCCAAGATGACAGATGAAGTAGCCAAACCACAGGTATCTGTTATTGGTCCAGACATCTTCGTTGAGGCTGAGGAAGAGGAGCCTGTCACTGCTATTGAACAGTCAGTCACAGCAGCCAATGAGGAGGAGCCACAATGGCAGGTGCAATCTGAAAAGTGAGTCATCATTTTGTATGACCGCATACTTTTCAGTCAGTTGCCTGTGCAGCTTAAATGATGCTAATTGAACTGACATAATGATGAATAATGAATGTGTGTGTGTCTGTGTTCTCAGACCGGTTACTGTCCTCAGTCATCACTCTGTCCCTCAACCTGAAACAAGGGACATGTTGCCCGATGTCACTAAAAGAGCCCCGAGTCCTGCTGACATTGCTGTCCACAGCCCACACCCTGATCCCAGCTCCAGCGTCAAGGTTAGACAATACAGCCTCTGAAGACTAAGAACTATTGTGTCATGTATTGGGGGATTTTCAAGTCCATCAGCGCACTCGAGTACAATGTGATGCCTTATGTGGGGTTTATTTAACAGGTAGAAGAACCAGGATGTACTGAGGTGGAAAATCCAGAGCCCACAGGCCAAGAAACTGTCCCCACAGCTAAGCCAAAGGAGTGAGTGCCGTTATGTGTGTATGGCACTGTAGCCCAGACGTAGACAGGCTATGACGTAGCCCACCGTTGATCTCCTGTCATGGGGTTGTGTTGTGTTTTTGTGCATTTCTGTGTGTATGTCTACAGGTCTGGCATTGGAGGATTAGTTCAGGCTACAGTGACTACACTTCCTTCCATTACAGTCCCTGTGGTGGTCAAATCTGATCCCCACCCTGTTGTAACAAGACCATCACACACCTCCCCAAATCCTGGCTTTGGCAGAGAGGTTAGTGCGGTTCCCTGGTTGAAGTTTATGCACAGATACGCTTTAAGAATATTGTGTATTACTTTCCTGCAGTCACAGTGTTTGTCTTGTAGGGAATGCTGAGGATCCACCTGCTGGAAGCCCAAAATCTGGTTGCCAAGGACAACCTGATGGGAGGCATGGTGAAGGGCAAGAGTGACCCCTATGTCAAAATCCACATCGGAAATACCAAGTTTAAGAGTCACGTGATCAAGGAAAATCTCAACCCAATCTGGAACGAGATGTATGAGGTCAGAAAATAATTTTGCTTTCAACAAACATGACGCTTTGTCATTGTTTTGGATATTTGTTGTCTCCACTATTTCTGACTGCCGTTTCTTCTCAGGTGGTTTTGAGTGTGCAGGCTGGCCAGCAGATTCAGTTTGAACTTTATGATAAAGACCTGGACTCTGATGACTTCCTTGGCAGGTGTGTTTGTGTGACAAGTATACTAAGCACTCCTCGATGCTTGGTCTAGAACATTGGAATTATTACATTGACCAAAGTGCACCTTGGTCCATCGTGGAAAAGGCCATTTACAGACTCACCTTTTTTTGTCTCATTACGTATAGTTTAAGGAAAAGCTGACATGGAGAGTTTCTATGTGTGTTTACAGGTTCACTATCAAACTGAGTGACGTTTTCAGCTCCCACTATATCGATCAGGTGAGTGTATGAATCATTGAAGCGATTTCCTGTTTCCTGAAAGGTTTTCCTGTAACAACTACTGCAAATCACCCCCACATTACAGTGGTTCTAATTGTTCAAGGGCGTTGTAGGAGATTTCTGTGTTTTAGTGTCCCAATGATTCTCTGTGATGTGTTCCAGTGGTACACTCTGAATGATGTGAAGTCTGGCCGTGTTCACCTGGTACTGGAATGGGTACCAACAGTATCAAATCCAAGCAGATTGGACCAGGTCAGAACATTCTAATAACCCTCTTTTAACCTAGTTCTTCCTTTCATCCTTAATTATTCCTCTCCACTCTACCTGTTCTTTACACTGTGCACTGTAGACTGTATTTGAAAGAGCTGAGTAATACTAGAATCCTGTTGAAGCAGATGTCTTGTCTGTCCTAGGGCATAATAACTGTAGAACATGTGATCTGTGAACATGCCCCTCCCAGGTGCTGCAGCTACAGTCTCTGCAGTCCTTCCACAACAAGACTGTTCCCACTGCTGCTCTGCTGTTTGTTTACCTGGACAGAGCTCACTCACTGCCTGTGAGTCCCTTTTAAACTGTTCTCTCCAACACAGACCCAGCATTCACTACTCCCAGCTGTGGACTGAGTGTATTCCTGCATGCTGTTTTGTACATGTTACTATGTGTGTTCACAGTTAAAGAAAAGTGGGAAGGAGCCTAAAGCTGGAGCTGAGCTTGTTGTTGGAGACACCACCCACAGAACCAAGGTTAGATCGTCATCATACCTATATATGTCCAACCTAAAAAGACATGTCTCACAGGAAATAACCCTCCAATCCATCTGTCTGTGAAGGTGTGTGATCGGTCCACTTCTCCTCACTGGAATGAATCTTTCCACTTCCTGGTTCATGATCCTAAACAGGAAATGCTTATTGTCAAGGTGAGGCATTGTTTGGGCTTTTTATGACACTATGAATAAGTCTGTGAAATCCACAAAAGCATGTATTTATATAAAGGTTCATGAATATGATAGTATCACAATCCCTCTATATCTGTATTGACATGCAGCTGTCCAGTGGTTGGGAGCAGGCACTGGGGGCTCTGGTGGTCCCAGTCAGAAAGCTGCTGTCAGAACCTCAGCTGGTCCTGGACCAGTGGCTCAGTCTGGATGGAGCCTCACCTGACAGTCAGATCCTGCTCAGAGTCCAGCTCAAGGTGAGGAGGCACATTTTGCTTGTGTATCACAATTATTGAATGGTTTATATTATTTTACATTCTTATTAGGACGTTGACGCTACTGTATAAAGGCTTTGTATTGTCTGTGGCACAATGATCCAGGACTAAAAGCTGGACTTTCCCCCATGTCTAGATCCTGGAGACCAAGATGGTGGAGATGATAAGCCAAGGGACTGTGCCATGCTGTGCTTCTGGTGGGGGCAGTGGACAGGTGAAGCTGTCTCTGTCCTATGCTTCCAAGGAGAGAAAACTTGTCGTCATTGTACACGCCTGCAGGTACAGGCCTAGTCATGTCTATGCCTACTGATAGTTATTAATATGTTTAATAACTAATAGTTATTTATTTTATTCTTTCATATGTGGATACCTTCAAATACCATTTGTAAAAGGAGCTTTTTCCAACCAAACGTGTGACTTTGTGTGTGTAGGGGTCTGGTGTCATCTAGTCCTCCAGACACCTATATCTCCCTCATGCTGCTGCCAGACAAAAGCAAAGCTACCAAGAAGAAGACTGCCACTAAGAAGAAAGACCTAAACCCAGAGTATAACGAGAGGTGGGTCTGACTAGGGAGTGTGTGTTTGTGTTTAAGTTGAATTATGACAGACTTCTAACGCAAATGTTTTGGTTTGATCCACGCTGCCAGGTTTGAGTTTGATGTGTCTGTGGAGGATGCCAGGTTCAGACATCTGAGCGTCTCAGTGAAGAACAGCTCCAGCAGCTTCAGGAGCCGTGAGAAGGACGTCCTGGGCCAGGTGAGGCTCTCTTGCTGTGCCTGTGTCTAGACACAGCCACACTCAGTAGCTCTCTTGCTGTGCCTGTGTCTAGACACAGCCACACTCAGTAGCTCTCTCACTGTGGCTGTGTCTAGACACAGCAACGCTCAGTAGCTCTCTCGCTGTGGCTCTGTCTAGACACAGCCACACTCAGTAGCTCTCTCGCTGTGGCTCTGTCTAGACACAGCCACACTCAGTAGCTCTCTCACTGTGGCTCTGTCTAGACACAGCCACGCTCAGTAGCTCTCTCACTGTGGCTCTGTCTAGACACAGCCACACTCGGTAGCTCTCTCACTGTGGCTCTGTCTAGACACAAACACTCATTACTACTGGTTTGATTTACCATGGCTATGTTACTACCACTGTTATTACATACAACAACAATTACCTTTGAATACAAGTTAACTGCAAACGTTTCCTGTAGGTTCAGATAGAGCTGGCTGAGATTGACTTGGTGTCTGGGATCACAAAATGGTGAGTCATATGGCTAGTACTGACAGCTTTGCCAAATCACCTGACATCCGGGCAGTGGAGAGGTTCTCCATCTGTGTTTAGAAGCTATTTAAGTTGATAATTGACATCTTTCTTTCTCTTCAAGGTTGGATTTGGAGGAGGCTGAATAGTGTCAATGACAACATGCTGCGCTTACCATACCTGTCAAAGGTCACCTGCCTATCACTCTCTGAGGCCTTCACCTTGCTCTACACATGCAGCACAATCACACCACTGTGGCAGTTGACCCCTTTAATATTGTGTATTCGTTTGCATGTGAGCTTCATATTGCTATAGACTCACCAAAGACAAGACTACATGGCCTGCAGGGGACAGGAAGTCCAGCGCACACACCTATACTGAACTTTGTTTTTGTGTTTATCAGTAATTCAACCGGTACAAAGGTCTTTGTGATGATGATAGTCAGCAATATTACGTAACAGTTCATGATTTTAACATTATTACTTTTCTTCTTATAACATATTGAAAGATTGAAGGATGCAATACTTTTATATTCATTTGCTCAGTTTTCTTGAAAGTGATCTTTCAGTTCGATCCATGCCTTTAAAATATTGTATTTCATAATATGTACACTTTTATTGAACTGACAACTAATGAAGGAGAGACGGATGTGAGAGACATCTATGCATAAGGCAGGATATGGCTATGAACCACTCATGTAATGTTTGAAATCTCGGGACTGTATCCTACTGGATGTGCATTTTTTATTGTTGGAATTATAAGTGTTATTTTTGAGACAATATATATCCTGCAAATTCAAGATGCTTCACATGATGCCATCTCAAAAGCTGGCCTTGATCAACATGCCTTCACAATACATCAATAAAAAACACTTGTCTTGGCTGTGCACGTTTGCCTGTCTTTGCCTTAACTTGAAGCGTGAAATCCCCGCTTCACGTCTCTTCGTGGTACAACATTGACCCTCCCATGACCGTGGCTTTTAAACCAGTGCCCATCGTTATTACTTTCGTTTCATGAGCCTGTCAAGCTGTCGAGACTGGGACAACACAGCGACACGAGTAAGTTGCTAATGGAACAATTACTACAAGCCTACAAACATTTGAGTCATTCACAATAGTATTTGGACAACAATTAATGTATAATTGTAATTCAAATAAATCGTCCATATAGACTTTGCGATAGAAGTGCGGCTCACGTCGTTGTAGGCTACTTGTAATCCCCCCCGATTTCGATATATATTTTTGAAACGTAGGTTTTTAGTCACGTATGCTATTTTACGTATGTACTAAAGTTATGTAAAGCTGACGTTTTACAGATTCTTACTGTTTGGTGAAAGTTTTGCTATTCTCGTTCCTACAATTCATGAAATGAAAGTGAAAGTGTAGCCTACTGTGTTGTGGTGAGCCAGTTAACCAGTGGAACCAGGCCCAGGATTTGACTTAATACATTTTTTCCCTCATATTCCTGCACATTATAGTCACCAGAACGCGGTAGTACGTTAGCTAGTGGAAAACAAAATGTCCAAATGTAACGTTTGACTCTACGTGCAGTTCAACCGTGCTTGAACGGTCGACGCTAAGAACGACGTCATTTTCAATACAGTCTCAGCAGTTGGAAAACTTGACTGGTAGGTAATAAGGGGAAATGGCTGACCAAACAGAAGATGACACTTCCATGGACGTGAGTTCATTGAGCATTTCAAAATAAAACCAAATAGAGTGGAATTCATATATTTTAATTTGTATTTCGATGTAATAATTTGTGTTAAAATTGATTCCTGCATGGATCCATAGTGGCTGTCCCAGGCTGGGTCATCAGAGTCAACAGTAAGTTTCTGGAATGTAACAGATATAAGTTTCAGGAAAGTCATTTGTCTTTCATATGTTCTACGTCTGAAATTAATAGGAACCATGACATTCTCATTGTAACTATAGTAACTCATATAACGAAAACCGATTGTCCACAACCAGAAAGTTGAAGAACTTCCATATATGTTTGGTTCATTCATACACCAAACCAGCTACAATACTATTATGAAAAGGATGGTCATCTCATTGGAATCACAGAGTTTATCTCTGTAAAATTCTGATGTCCTTTATCAAGGTTGACATTAAAGTGACATTTCTTTGGTAATCTCCTGTAGGCTCCCCCACAGAGTCCTACAGGGCAGCGTTCTTCTACTGCCTCAGCTGGACAGACAGATGCATCAGCAGATCACCATATGACTACTGAAGTCAGTCTGCTTTGTGAATCCACCTACTCCAACTCATCCATAGGAAATGTTAGTCCATCTCTCTTTTGATGACAAATGTGTTTCTTCAGGGTTAGAATTCTCCATTAACTAGAAAGAGCTACATTGAAAATGTATAATAGTCATTCAAGTGTGTTTATAAGGATTCAATGACACTTTTTCTGATACCTCTTGTTTATGTTCCAGCCTCTGGCTTCCAGTGCGATTCATTCCTCTGTGATGAATGGTCAGAATGATTCTGCTGGTTCCTCAGAAATGTCGGTGGCCCAAACTGATTTGGGTGTATGGTATATCAGTGTGCAGTGGCCTAATAATGGTAAACCACAAAAACCAATCCACAAACTTCAGAAAGCCCTACAGAGTTGGTTCAACAAGAACATGGAGATGAAGACAAAGATTTCATGTCATTGCTCACCTCTGGTCGATGATTGGTTTTCGCTGCGGATGTCCGCTTCACAGAAGAACGATGAGTTGTTACATGGTAAACTGGAAAGACAGTCAAGAATTTGATGTTCTGCTTAAAAATCTATTTCACGATTCATTCAACTTTCATGTAATTATTGAAAGACATGCGTTTATCTAGACACACAAAAGTACAGGATTCAGATTTTAGACCTCATTATTATAATAAAAGCAGCACAATAAAATCTGTATTCTTCATAAATGTTTTAAGTTTTAGATACTCTACTGAAAGACCTTGAACTGGGGCTTGAAGTCGGTGAAGGCAAACTTGTGGGCTGCAAAGTTCAGTTTCACAAGACATCCCCCAGACACTTTGACACTCAACGATCAGCCAGTGACATAAAAACACCTGACAATGTACGTACAGTCAGATTCACTGCTCTGTTAATGGTTGCTTATTTAGAAATGAAATGCTTATAATGATTGCTGTGTATCAAATTGAATGACAACCATACTCTACATTTGTGTTTTGCATTGCAACCCCCCATGCAGATCCCAAAGAAAGAAAAAGATGCAGATACAAGTGCGTGTTATAATGGAATGGTGACAAGTGGCCAAGCAGGAAACGAGTGCAGTGTCCCTCTGCAAATCTACTGGTACATGAGCTCAGCCTATCAAAAGGAACTACAAAACATAGAGAGAAAATATCAAGTGAAAATTCTGGAAAGTGTGAATGTGACTATCGAAGGCAGCCAGGATCCAACCAATCCACATACAAAAAAAGCTCTGGAAGAGCTCACTGACCTTTTTCAGCAGAATACAGGTGATTTAGACAGCCACTGTGTGAGTCTGGATCAAGTTCATTCAAAAGACTTGCTTGGTTTGCTGAAGATGGAGCCCCGGGTGCAGCTGTCTTGCTCCTCCGATAAGCTACTGATATACGGGCCTAGCAAGAGCATAAGGAGAGTTCGGACACTCCTGGGCAGTAATTCCTCAACTGACAGGACAGTGTTCTCTGGGGCTGCTGGTTGTCAGTCTAAAGATCAGCCACAGAATATCACTATGGATATCAGGGACCCTCTGGTAACCAAAGGACTCTCCATGCCCCTGAGCCTCTGGAAGTTGTTGAAAGAGGCCTTTGGTCAGAACATACATGACATCCAAGAGAAATTTGGTGTGGAAATAAAGTTTGAGTCATTTCATGGTAAAGTCCTAGTGAGAGCCTTGCTCGGTGATCGTCAAGCAGTTTCTCTAGAGAGTCATGCCCTCAGAGCCCTGATGCACATCTACCAGAGGGTTTCCACGTCAATCATGAGCTGCAGCCTGCTGGTTTCTGAACAGAAGGCGGCTGTGGAGGACACGCTGAAGAAAATCCAACCTCAGCACCCTCACGTTTGGTCAGAAGTAACCTCTGACTCCTTGAGACTGTTCGGCCTACCGGAACATTTGGGTCCTGCTGTCACAGCGTTGGAGAGGCAGATGGGAAGGCCTGTTTTCAAGGAAGAAGACAAGCAGAAGATCCCATACCCAGGAGTCCACAGGTCCACACCAGCTAGTGACGGAGGAGCAGATAGTAACAGAAGGGCAGAAGGTGGAGCTACAGCAAGCAATGATGAAGAGTGTTGCATTTGCCAGGAACAATTTAAAGACAAGAAGAAGATACCATGCAACCATGAGTTTTGTAGTGATTGCCTGAAGCGATCAATGGCGTCAATGGGTCCTACCTGTCCTTTGTGTAAGCATGTGTTTGGGGAGATGAAAGGCGATCAGCCAGACGGAATGATGAATGTCAGCACACAGCCATCAAGTCTGCTTGGATTTCGTGACTGTGGCACCCTAGTCATTCATTATCATATTAAAGACGGAATTCAATCGGTAATAGTTTATAATTCGAATACATCAGAACAAAACTATCAGTTATGATAATTATGATTATTACACTATAAGTGTTCCCTGTCAAAATAATTCCTGTGTTATATAATGTTTACTTCTGCCTTCTCTTGCTTTCAGGATAGGCATCCAAACCCTGGAAAGCCTTTTTATGGAACTACGAGAACAGCATATCTACCTGACAACAAGGAGGGTCAAGAGGTCTTGTGGATGCTACGCAAAGCGTTTGATCAGAAGCTAATCTTTACTATTGGGACATCCAGAACTTCTGGGGTAGAAGACTCTGTTACCTGGAATGACATCCACCACAAGACCAGCATGTATGGTGGCCCAGAACGGTAAGAGATAATACAGATACTTGTGGATTATCAGTCAGGATTGCATTGTTAATGAGCTGTCTTTATTTATAATAGTTTAGGACTATATATACTGTATTCCAACATTTGACATATACATACAACTGGCAGCCAATAGACTGCTTCTATACTCATCCCTGTACTGTTTCATTTCCACAGTTATGGATATCCAGATGATAATTATCTAACCAGAGTGAAAGATGAGCTGAAATCCAAAGGCATTGTACCAAAACATTTTGTTTCAAATCCATCAACTTTATTGTAGCCCCCAGAACAGCTGTCAGATATTTAAGATGTGGTATAGTCAGTCCTATAACACACCAGGGTTTTTGAATCTTTCTTTTAGTTTCGATGATTACAGGACAAATCATGGATATATGCCAGAGGGTACGTCTGTAGATTCTAATTGAAAATGTCTATGGAAAGTATGGTATGCAAAGTATGCTTGAATCAATCTTTTTGTGGTTTGATTTGCTTGTCGTGCAGTTAGGGAAACCAGACAAACCTGTTGTGCACTTAATGCAGTGACAACAGGACTGGTGATGCAGCAACACACAGGCTCAGCTGCCCTGTAGATCATCCTAGAAAACATGTATTTGCTGTGTTACCTATGCAGTTGTTGTTTTGTGCCAAACATATCATTACATACGAATATGCTTCATCAATAGAATATGTAACACGGTGCTGATTACCAAATAGACCCAGCTTCATAAACTGGTTTTATTAACACGTACGATGTTCAATTTAAGATTTATTCAATGCCGATTGCAGTTGGGTTTGGAAAGTGACAATAAAAACTAAAGAGGTTTGTGTGTGCGTGTGTTTTCTTTGGATGTGTAGTATAGCCTGAGTCTGAGAAAACGGCATCCTGTACAGAAACAACTTTGGCTGCTCCTCTTCTTATCCCAAGGGTCGTTCTATTACAATACATGCCAACACAAAAGACAAACTCAGCAAGTAGTTTTCTGTACAGTTTTTTAAATTTTATTTATAACAATATCTGTTATTTAGTTTGTAAAGTACTCCAGCAAAAATTAAAACATTATTCTCTTTCCAGAAGAAAGTCTGAGCCTCCATGCATTGTGTACTATAAAAGCTATGTGTCATTTCTCATTAAAAAACAAAGACTAATCAAAAAACAACCTTTCAAAAATGCATGTATGATTTAGCAAAAATGCTCTTTAAGTCAAATGATTGTACTCATCTCTTTTCTCAATTAAAAACAAGACAAATGTGACAGCATGAAATCAAAAATAACACTTGCTGACAGGTACAGTAAGCAAAATAAGGATTTGTTATTGGTTATTCTAGATACTCGAAGGTGTGTGTTTGTTGTTTTTACATGCATTAATAAGATATGGCTGATCACCCCTTCTGACAGAAGCAGCATTTTGGGACACAGCGGCGGAGCTTAAAGACACGTCAGAGCGACCGGCAGGTACGGCAGCGTTAGCAGCAGCATGGCACGGGGACAGAGATATGAGGAGGGGGACGGGGGAGGTCGCAAGGCAAAGAACATAGGAAAACAAATGCGCATCAGAGAGAGAAGTAATACAACATTTGAAGAGCACAAACCTTCTTCCTCCTGCAGATTGAAGAAGTACTTTGCATTGACGAGGGCGAGATGGACAATCTCAAGCCCTTAAAAATTGACTGAAATTATTACTGACGTACACTAGACCCCAACCCTCCCCCCCCCCACCCCCATCAGCACAGTTGTAGAGAAGAGCTGAACTGTCCACTAAAGGGTGTACATACTATTGTTGACACTAGGCTAGTAAAAGGTGCCATTGTCTGTCTCCCACTTGTCTGATCAGCCTCTGCTCTGACCTGCTGCCTGAACACCTCAACATTCCAGTCACGAAAGCATTGGCAAGCCTGGAATGCAACTCTTCATCAACCAACTATCTCTCACCTCTCCCCAAACACCTTGTTTCTGGTACCTCGACATCTCATGAGCCCTAAACACTTTTAGGTTATAGAAACAAACATAAATGGACCTGCTTGACATTTTACGGCACTTATACACACCATAAAATATGAAGTCTGTGCAAGGAAGAAAACAATCATTTCATGAAAAAAATTCTCTGAGAACATTGTGGAAATACTGAAGTTGCCATCTGGTCTTGACATTTTGCACGTGCTGTACACAAAATGTGCTATGTTAAACCTGCCTTACAAACTGCCACCAAGACAACATTGGTACCAACTTACAAAACTTTGAGTTTGCTTTCCCCACTCAAAGACAACATAAACAACACACAGTTGGCACTGGTGAAATGGAACAATGTTTTTCTCTATACAATTCATACAAAAATAAAAAATTAAAATTGCTCCAATAATGATCCTTTTCATCTAATTTTCATTGTCTTTCCATTTCATTTTGCACAGAGGTAGTGGCTATTTAGGTAAAAGGGAAGGGACAAAAGGGTAAATTAAAAATATCTTATAGAAAATGTTTTGTTCATTTGACCAGAATCTGAAAAGAACAAAATATAATACTGCAATCACATACAAAAGTAGTCCTTCATTTTTGTACATTTTATACAGTGTTCACGCTTTTTTTTGTAGAATTTCTGTCTGTTTTTCTTTAAAAGGCAAAAAGAGGGGTGTGTCTGGAATGGTATAACCCAGGCTATGGCCAGTCTATGTCAGCGGGTCCACCAGTGGCTCTTCATCCCCCCGCGACAGCAGCTCCTTCTTCTCGTCTGTGCTGGCCAGAGAGTTGCGGCTGTTGTGGGCTCCCATGTACAGAGTTGCGTACACTGGGTTTGTGAAGTTGGTTGGCTGGTAAGAAACAAGGGTAAACACTCTTAATTCCCGCATATAAACGAAGGGTGTGTGTGTGTGTGTGTGTGTGTGTACTGGTGTATTTCCTACCTTGTCTGGGTCAAGTGTGAAGTCTGCGTCTAGCAGCTCCCCAGCATCCTCGTCTGGCTCGCCCTCGTAGATCTTGTAGGCAGGGTTGCCGATCTCCACGTTCATGGCCCCGTTAGTCATCCTCTGGTGCTGGAAGCCCTTTGCTCTGCACACACACACGGGGAGAGGTCATGGATGCTCTGCACTCCGCGCACAAGCCAACATCAGGAACCGGAGACACAAACACGGCACAGGTGAGTGGGGCGGAACTGGTCACATCACTGTCACCCAGGAAGCCTGTAACCAAGCAACAGCACAGGCTCCCAACAACCCCAGCATCCAGCTAGACGCACACGCAGACACAAGCTGACTTGACACACACAAGCAATACAAAAAGACAAAGGAACTCTATAGACACTGTACATAATCAGCATTTACATTATAGTCAATGTTGGATTTTCAGATTGCATTTTCCAAACTTGGCTTGGAATAATGCAGGGCGAGTGACTCTCTCTTAGTATGACAGAAAGCAACATGTGACACGCTGCCACCCTCAACACTATGACACAGCAGCACAGGCCAGCTCAGCATGTTGGTGGACAGGCTGCCTCTGCTGTGCCATAGACAGATCTATGACTCTAGATCACCACCCTGGCACCGCCTGAGAGGAGGAGGAGGGGGGGGGGCTGGGGGATCCAACTCAGGGATGCAGGGCTGGCTGATCCAGAGGACGGCTCATATGAGAGAGATCCCAGCAACACTGATCACTTCACAATATGCACCACACAGCAAAGTATGTACTGGAGATGGAAATGGACAGGGATGGAGAGGAAAGAGGGCCATAGAGAAAGAAAGTGAGAGAAGAGGAGGAGGAGGGAATGGAAGAACAAGACGGGTTTGGCATGAGAGCATGGAAGGAAACCATAACCCTGGCAACCGTTACCGCGAGTGCCTGGAGCAGGTTTTGCCCGACCTGCTAGACCTGGAGGAGAGAGAAGGAGGGAAGAGCGGAAGAGAGAGAAGGAGAGACCGGTAAAGCAAGACAGGCCAACAAGAGAGAACAGGAAGTCCCCTTCATCCCGCTGTGGTTCCAGCCTCCTGTGTGTGCTGGTGTGACTCACCCTCTCATCCTCCTCCTGTACCAGAACACTGCTGCTCCTGCCAGCAGTACCAGGAGGACCAGCAGCAGCACTGGAATCACGATGGAGGCCGTGCCTGCAAGTACATACACACACACACACACACACACACACACGTTTATGTTTTTTACTTTACTGTTATTCTAAGAAGCCTCATTCCTGTTCATAATGAAACAGAAGCAATGACTCACGTCCACCAGTCTCTCCAGATTCTTTACTGGAGGCCACCACCTCACAGCGATGTCCCTCAAAGCCAGACGAACACCTGGACACACGCAGCACACAGGGTCACACAGCTGCTAGACTGAGGTTTACAGGATGCATGTAGCACAGCTGCTAGTCTGAGGTTTACAGGATGCATGTAGCACATGTGGTGTGGGCTCACCTGCACTCTGGGAGCAGTGTGCGAGGGTTCACTGAGCATTGGCCATTAGCACAATACTCCTCACAGTTGTAGCAGCTGGGCTGGACTCTGCCACCGGTACAGCTATGAAACACATGGAATACACAAGGTTAGGACAAGTCTAGATGGACAGGGTGTGTCTTCATTAGATAATATGCCAACACGTACAGTATAACGCTGCTATAAAGGCCTGTGTGTGTGTGGATGTATGCACTCACTTGCAGGTGACATCTCCAGTAGGCTGGAATGGGTTGGTGGGGATGCACTTCCCGCTACGACAGTAGTGACACTTGTCCACCTCACAGTTGTTGCCGATGTACTGAGGCAGACAGCGACACTGTCGAGACCCATCATCACTCTGCAGACATGTGCCTCCGTTGAGGCAGTGGCCCTCGCAGCTGCCTGCTTAGACGTGCGTGCGCACGCACACGCACACACACACACACACACACACACATCAGTACAGGAACATCCAAAAGAAATGACAAGCCGACTACACTCATTTTTGTGTGTGGAGGTGAGAGACTGGAAGGGAACTCACGGTACTGGCACTGATCTCCCATGAAGTCAGGTGGACAGCGGCAGGTGGGCTGGTTGCCGGGGCTGACGCTGCAGTTGCCAGCATTGTGACAGTAATTTTTACAGGTGTGCAGGTTACAGTTGGGCCCTGTGAAGCCTGTCAGACAGCGGCAGGTCGGGGCACCTGGGGACGGACGGACAGACGTGTAGTCAGACAGACGTGTAGTCAGACAGACAGACAGACAGACAGACGTGTAGTCAGACAGACAGACAGACAGACGTGTAGTCAGGCATCTATAGTGAGTAAGGAGAGGCAGTGTCCAGGAGGTCAAAGCACCGGGTCTCACCTGTAGGTGAGGCACTGCAGGTGCCTCCGTTCTGACAGTAGTCTCGACACTGGTCAACCTCACAGCGGTCTCCTCCGTAGTTGGGCTGACAGCGACATTTGGGCTGCTTGCGAGCGTTCAGGAAGCAGCTGCCTCCGTTCAGACACTGGACGTTACAGGGGCCGCTGGGTGGGGCTAGGGAGGGGCCACACAACAGAAGATCAGTGGTCATCCCAGGTAGGGGCTCATGGACCAGGGACAGAACTCGACTGGTCCTACAGTCAACATGTGCAGAGCCCGCTCGCTCACCTATAGGAGACAGTGTGGGTGTGGGGAGCTCAACACAGGTGCCGTTGTCCAGAGTGCGACCATTAGGACAGGTGCAGACGGGCCCACTGGGACTCAGCAGACACAGCCACTCACACTTCTTCCTGTCACATGGGTTGGTCACTGACAGAGAGGGGAGAAATGTGAGAGCGGGCAGGGATGAGAGACATAGGGAAGTAACAGAAAAGTGTGTCGGTTTAGCCGCTAACGATCAAAATCAGAATTCCACGAGTCAGCGTTTTGGTGTTATGCCCAAGGTACTCACTCTCTGGTTGTTTGTTGCGGTGGTAGAGCACGATGTCTGTGGCGTGGTTCATGCCAGTGGTCAGGTTCTCCATGGGACCTTTGCCAAACTTGTTGACCCGAAACACAAAGTTGTTGATGTAGGTGACACCGTAGATGTAGTCCTCGAAAACGTCTATGCTGAAGGGGTGGTGGAGTTCTGAAAAAATGAATAACATCAGAAATGAAACATTGGTAGTTTCCTTTCTACTTTGTAACTAAAACTGTCAGCTGTGCCAACCAATACCAGGGGTTCAAACTAAAAACAGTCTTTAAAAAGGACTCATTTATCCATAATCAAACAGGAATGGCAGGCCACGAATTGTCCCACTAGTCCTGTAAAAGCCAGATGACCACAGAGAGACACTCAACTGTTCTTAATGCTGGACACAGCTATCACAGCATCACTCCCATTCAGCCTCACACTGCCAATCACAGAGAGCTTGGCATCAGCCCAATACAGACGCTCATTAAAGTAGTCCACCGCCAGGCCTGGAGAGAGGGAGGGAGAGAGGGAGGGAGAGAGAGAGAGGGAGAGAGAGAGAGAGAGAGAGGAAGAGAGAGAGACATTAAGATGATATTCCATGGCTTTAGTTCAAATCAAACTAATCCCTGACCCAACATCTGGGTTCTATGTACTGAGTTGTACGTCAGTGTGTGTGTGTGTGTTACCTGTGGGCCACTGGATGTTTTCATGTACCAGAGTCTCTCTCATGGTCCCATCCATAGCAGCAGTCTCAATCTTTGGGTGATTTCCCCAGTCAGCCCAGTACATGGTTCTGAAGGGGACCAAGACAGAATGAGCACTCAAACACCCCCAGCAGCATAGCTCCACACTCTGCTCTCCCCAGTGACTCCCCCTCCCCATCCCTCCTCCCCCATCTCTCACCCTCTCTGGGGGTCCACCACGATGGCATAAGGCTCATCGATCATGCCTGAGATGAGAGTCTTGCGGTGGCGGCCGTTCATCTGGGCCACCTCGATGACATCACGGCCAGAGTCGGTCCAGTAGATGTTCCCCGCCACCCAGTCCACCGCGATGCCACGTGGCATCTTCAAGCCTGGGATCTGCACACACAAGCTGCAGTTCAACTGGCTGCTCAACTGGATTGTGTGACATGGAATGATGGACAACAAGGCACACATGCAAGTACACACACACACACACACACACCTCCAAGTTGGTGACTCTGGTGTCACTCTGGCGGCGGTTGCGATTGCTGTTGGGTGAGGATGAGGAGGAGGGCAGCTCGTAGGAGGAGATGCGGCCTGTGTGCCAGTTGGTCCAGAAGACACGGTTGGTCTTGACGTGCAGGTCCATGGCGTCGATGCGCACGTTGGCGTCGCCCTGGAACGTCTGCTCGTAGCGCCAGTTGGGCATGCCAGGGTCCAGGCTGCGGATCTCGTTGTCATCGGCAATGTACAGTACCTGTCTGAGGTCTGGAAAGAGAGAGAGAGAGAGTGAGACAAGCGGGACAGAATCCCCCCCCCTCCCCCTCGTGTAGCATGAGAGCTGTACTCACTGTCAGCCTTGCAGGTGCTGTTGATCCTGGTGAAATACTTCTGACAGCTGCACATGTAGGAGCCCTTGGTGTTGTTGCAGATGTGGGAACACACTCCGAACTGCCTGCACTCATTCTTGTCTGTGGAGGCCAACCAGAGCACAGGTTAGACACCCCCCCCTACAAACCTCTGGCTCCCATCTGGAATGCAGCAGCAGTGAGACGGCCCCCAGGGTGGAGCAGCTGGCCACTTACCTTCACATCGGTTCTGTCCGGTGGTGTGGAAGCCGGGTTTGCAGGAACAGAAGGCATCTGTGCCATTCACGACACAGTGGGCCTCATCCCCATCACCGCACCCCGTCCTGTTGTTACGGCAGTCCTGCTCTGCATCTGCGCACGTGCAAACACACACACACACACACATTAGACAGGTTTACTGAAACACAGATGGATCCATGCAGACGCACACATGCACACACACCCCTACCTCTGGACATCTGAGAGGCACCACACACACACACTCTGACCTCTGGACATCTGAGAGGCACCACACACACACACCCCAACCTCTGGACATCTGAGTGGCACCACACACACACACCCCAACCTCTGGACATCTGAGAGGCACCACACACACACACACACATACACACACCTTTCTTGTTGCAGTTGATCTCGTCAGAGCCGTAGTCCTCGCAGTCGTTGAAGAAGTTGCAGCGCAGGTTGGAGCTGATGCAGCGGCCATTAGAGCACTGGAACTCATCCTTCTCACACACGGGGGAGGCAGGAGCGCTCTCTGTGGGAACAGCAGGGGCCTCAGAGCTGGACAGACCCTCAGGCTGGGCCCTCAGAGGACAACCGCTTGTCCTAGTCTGACCCTAGGGAGTGTCTGTGTGGCTTACATTTACTGCTAAGAACTTTCCTTCCTAGATGAAGGGGGTGTGAATGTCTCGACTATCCACAGGGGAACACTCACTACAGTTGAGCTCGTCACTGTTGTCCCCACAGTTGTTAACACCGTCACAGCGCTTGGATGCTGGCAGGCACACACGGTCGTTATGACAACGGAACTGCCTCATGGGCGGACACTGGAACTTGGCTGAAAGGTGGGAGCAGAGAGAGAGGAAAGGGACATCAGAGATGGCGAATGACGTGTCTGTCAGACAGTCAGTCAGCATGTGCTCCTCTGGGGAAGATGACTGGACGACTTACTGCACTCCTCAGGGTTCTCGTCTGAGTTGTCTCCACAGTCGTCCTCCCCATCACACTTCCAGGCCAGGGGCTTACACAGAGTGTTGTTACACTGAATCTCATCCAGGGGGCAGTGTCTAGCCACTAGGGAAGAGAGAGAGGAAACGTAAGAAAACTAATTATTACAGAAAATGATTCAACATGACTTCATCCATCTGTGAGTGAGTGAGTGTGTGTATGTGTGTATGTGAGTGTGTGTGTGTGTGTGAATGCGTGTTGGTGTGTGTATTGGTGTGTGAGTATGTGCATTGCGTGTGTACGCGTGTTAGTGTGTGTGTGGTTGAGCTTCACCTCCACTGTCACACTTCTCCTCGTCGCTGCCGTCCATGCAGTCTGCGTCTGCATCGCAGCGCCAGCGGATGGGGATACAGTGGCCGTTCTTACACTGGAACTGGTCACTGTCACACTTCACATCACAGCCGCTCTGCAACACACACACGCGCGCCATCCAAACCATCTGTTAAAGAACAGCGTGCCCTGCCTAACCCTGGGGCAGAATACTGCCTCTCGTCAGAGTCGTACCTCATCTGATCCATCAGCACAGTCGTGGTCACCATCGCACTTCCACCTCCCGGCGATGCAGCGGCCGTTTGTACAGGAAAACTCACTCTCTGAACACTGCCTGGGTGCTGGGGAGGGGAGAGGACACAAGGACACCTCAGACACAGCAGGGGAGGGGGGGGGGGGAAGAGGGATGCAGAGACCAGGAAGGGGACAGGATGGAGGTTATGCTCACTAGGAGGGTATGGAGGAAGAGAAGTGGTTGGGTAAACGGAGAAGTAGGGAGGTACTGTAAATACGGTAGGTAGGTAGGCACTAAAGGAAGGCAGGCAGGTATGTAGGCAATACAGGTAGGTAGGTAGGCACTACAGGAAGGCAGGTAGGTACAGTAGGCAGGTAGGTAGGTAGGTAGGTAGTACAGGAAGGCAGGTACTAGAGGAAGGCAGGTAGGTAGGTAGGCAGGTACAGTAGACAGGTAGGTACAGTAGGCAGGTAGGTACAGTAGGCAGGTAGGTACAGTAGGCAGGTAGGTAAGGGTGAGGATGGTTGTGCTGATAGTGAAGACACCTACCTCTACCCGACGCCAACAGGCAAGTGTGAAATGCAGAATAAATATGAGATGATGTGAGATGTGCAGATGATTACAGAACAAACCAAACCCATGTTAACCTCATCCATGCAGTTGACCATGCTGGAATGTAATGTGTAAACACGCTGTTCACAATCCCACACAGCAGTCAGTGAAAACTCCACAGTCAAATGTGACCATCTCTGTCTGCTTGGAGTCATGCAGTCTAGCTATAGCAGTGGAGGGGCCAGTCTGAGTGTGGTCCTAGAGCAGAGAGGGGACCCACCACAGTTGTCCTCGTCAGAGTTGTCCCCACAGTCGTTGTCATAGTCACAGTGCCAGCGGCCAGGGACGCAGCGGTTGTTCTTGCAGCGGAACTGGTAGGGCTCACATGTCCTCTCATCTGGTGACACACACACACCACACACACACACACACACACACACGAGTTATGCTCTTGCTCACCCCTTCACACTGTAGTCATCTCCTCCTGCCTCCTCCAGTAAGACGTTATCCTCCACCCTCACCACACTCCTCCTTGGGCTCATCCGAGGCATCACCGCAGTCATCCTCCCCGTCACACTTCCAGCGAGCAGGGATGCATCGGCCAGAGTCCTTGCAGCGGAACTCGTCCACGCCGCATGTCATCTGGGCTGTGGAGGAGAGAAAAACCAAAGCCAAATAGAGAGGGAGTTTAGACATGCAAACCAGGGAATGAAGGAAGAGAGAGAGGAGAGAGAGGGCGAGGGAGAGAGAGAAGAAGAGAGAGAGACACAAAAACGCCCTTCTTACTGCAGTTGGCTGGCTCATCAGACCCATCCACGCAGTCGTTGTCACGGTCACACACCCACACACGAGGGATACAGCGCTTGGTGATGGCACACTGGAACTGGTTAGGAGCGCAGGTCACCTCGGCTGAGAAGGAGACAGACAGAGAGGAAACCTCAAACACAGGCCATAAGCCAGTGTGACCACGGCTAGCCTGGTTCTGATGGCCAGTGTGACTACCGCTAGCCTGGTTCTGTTAGCCAGTGTGACCACGGCTAGCCTGGTTCTGTTAGCCAGCAGCTGGCTGGAGCTACAAGCCATCAGGAAGATGAGAGGGGAGCAGCACACTCACGACAGTCCTTCTCGTCCTCTCCCTCTCCACAGTTGTCCTGACCGTTGCAGCGGAAGATTCCAGGAATACAGCGGCTGGGGTGGGTGCACTTAAACTGACTGGGCAGGCACACATGGATGTCTGCAGTACAGAAACACAGAACAGTGGGAGAGAGAGAGAGAGAAAGACAGAGAGAGACAGAGAGACACAGAGAGAGAGCCAGAGACAGAGAGCGTGTATGTGTGTAGATGAGAAAGAGAAAAGAGAAAAATTTAGAGAAAAGCAAGACCAGACAACGTATGTGTTAAATACACCAGACTTGTCTCATGAGGTGTGTAGACGAACGTGCATGCGAGCGTGTGTGTGTGTGTGTGTGTGTGTGTGAGTTGAGAGAGAGAAAACATACCACAGTTGGCCTCATCAGAGTTGTCTTGGCAGTCATTGTCTCCATCACAGATGTAGGCAGGGTTGGTGCAGATGCCTGTTCCACACTGGAACTGGCCAGGTCTGCATTTGAAGCCAGCTACAGAAGACATGCACACACACAAACACAAGTCACTTTCCATCCACGGGGTCAGGGTTCAAACACCTATAGTAGAAACCCCTGCTGGTTAACACAGCAGAGGAAGAGGAGGGGAGAGAGGAGAGAGGGGGAGGAGGAGTGGGGGATAAGGAGGAGGAGAGGAGAGAGGGGGAGGAGAAGTGCGGGGGTGAGGAGGAGGAGAGAGGGGGAGGAGAAGTGAGGGGGTGAGGAGGAGGAGAGGAGAGAGGGGGAGGAGAAGTGAGGGGGTGAGGAGGAGGAGAGGAGAGAGGGGGAGGAGAGGGAGGACTCACGGCAGTCTGCAGGCTCGTCTGATCGGTCTCCACAGTCATCCTCTGTGTCACACTTCCACCAGAATGGAATGCATTTATCGTTCTTACACACAAACTGATATGGAGAGAGAGAGGGAGTGAGAGAGAGCGAGAGGAATACAGAGTATTCATTATAAATAACCAGCCAACAGTAAAGTGTCGCAGCAGGGTGGGTCCCATCAAGCAGAGGAGCTCACCTGGCTGGCAGTGCAGTTAGACATGCACTGTCTCCCATCAGCAGCCAGGTAGAAGTTGGTGGGACAGGCACACTTGTGGCCCCACCCAGGTGACAGCAGGCACAGGTTACTGCAGCCTCCGTTGTCCTTCTGGCACGGATGATCAGCCACTGGGAGTTCCACAACACAGGAGAGAGAGTGAGGGGGGGGGAGGTACAGCTGGCACACACTGGACTGCAGATCAAGCGATCATGTGGTTACAGGTTTAATTCCACCAGCATGTCTGCAGGCGAGCGTGTCTGCAGGCGATCGTGTCTGCAGGCGAGCGTGTCTGCAGGCGAGCGTGTCTGCAGGCGAGCGTGTCTAGATGAGAGCGTGTCTGTATGAGAGCGTGTCTGGATGAGAGCGTGTCTGCAGAAGAGCGTGTCTGCAGGAGAGCGTGTCTGCAGGAGAGCGTGTCTGCAGGAGAGCGTGTCTGCAGGAGAGCGTGTCTGCAGGAGAGCATGTCTGCAGGGGGACCTACTCAGGGCCTCAGGCTGGCGGTAGGGGTGGTAGATGTGGATGTCCATGGGCCTGTGCAGGGTGGAGATGAGCTGGGTCTTGTTAGTGCCCAAAGTCTTGTGTGCTCTGTTGATAGACTTGGTCTCCCAGTCAGTCCAGTAGATGTACTCCTCGAACAGCGTCATGGCAAAGATATGTGGGATGTCCTGGCTTAGGACTGGAGAGATAAACACACACACACACACACAGTGATGTCAAAGTATGTTCAGAACATGGCTTAGTGTCCAGTGCATACAAAACACAGTGTCCCATGAATCCTGTACCCGTGTGTCTGTTGGTTCCGTCCAGGCTGGCGAACTCGATGTAGTCCTCTCTGGCGTCGGCCCAGTAGATGCGGTCGTTGATGAAGTCCAGCGTGAGGCCGTTGGGCCAGGTGATCCTGTCCTCCACGATCACACTGCGGTTGGTGCCATCCATCCCTATCCTCCCGATGTGGGGGCTGTCACCCCAGTCAGACCAGTACAGGTACCTGAGAAGGACAAACAGCGCTCAGGGTCAGTAGAAATATACAGTCAGGTATTATCTAGAATATGTTCTGTTATCTGCATTCCTAATTGGTCAGCGCGTGGCGCTGATGTTCTTACGCATTGCGGACGTCCACCGCCACGGCGCGGGGCTCTTTGAGTCCGGTGTTGACCAGCACGGTCCTGTACGCTCCGTTCAGCTTGGATACCTCAATAGTATCGCGCCCCTTGTCACACCAGTACAGGTTCCCTCCCACCCAATCCACAGCCAGGCCATCAGGGTTGCTGAGCGACGTGCGGTGCAGAACCTAACAACAGAGACAACCAGAACGTTTCCGGTACGCTCCGTTTCAGTTCCTCAATATTGCGAGACATTTTCAGTGCAGTTCCCTGGTCCCAGAAAGACCCCCCCCCATGTACCTGCACGTCGCTGCCGTTGATGTGCATGCGTCTGATCATGCTGCCCTGGGTGGTCACGTCTGTCCAGTAGATCATCTGCTGCCGGTAGTCAAAGTCCAGAGCCACCGCATTGTTCAGCCCCTGTCACACACAGACACGCACACAGCTCCAGCTTAGCGGGGAGTTTGGTGTAAGGACGTGTGTTCTGGAGCGTGCTGGAGTCCTCAATGGCACTGGAGTCCTCAGTGGCACTCACCTGTTTGAGCAGAGTGTAGTTGGTGCCATCCAGGTTGAGCTTCCTGAGGTAGTAGCGGTTGGCAAAGATGAGGAAGGGCTCCACATCTGCAGAGATGACAACATTACACCCGGGCTGACAGCTCTCTCTCACACACATACACACTCACACGTTTCCACCCTCACACGTGGTCTTTACCAGAGGTGGACTTGCAGATGGTGGGGTCATTAGGGCTGAGCTGGAAGCCCTCCACACACAGGCAGTGGAAGCTGCCATGAGTGTTGATGCAGCGCTGGGTGCAGGGGTAGCTGGTCGTACACTCGTCTATGTCCACACACGTCTTCCCATCGTCCTTCAGACGGAAGCCAGGGTGGCATCTGCACTGTAGGGGGGGAGAGGAGGGGAAGGAGAGAGGGGGAGGGAAAGACAGGGAAGGAGAGAGGGGGAGGGAGAGAGGAGGGGAGAGGATTCAAATGTACATTCACCATCTCTGTGCGTGCTGTAGTTGACTGTATGACCTAATCAGAAGATGAGGCTAACTATCCCCAATTGTCCCTGTATAAACCTTTACCTTCAATCATCCCTTTCCACCTTGTTCCACCTTGTTTCCCCTGCTCGCAGATCCTTACCTTGAAGCCGATCTTCAGGTCCTCACAGAGCTGGGAGCAGCCGCTCAGCTTGCTGTTCAGACACTCGTTGATGAAGCAGTTGAGCTCGTCGGAGCCGTCGCCACAGTCGTTGTTGTGGTCGCACAGCAGGGTCTCGTTGATGCAGTTGCCGTTGGCGCAGGCGTGGGCCGTGTTGTTACACTTCTTCTCTGTCTCCCGGCGAGGGCGGGGCGGCAGGAGGAGGGACAGAGGAAGGACAGAGGTCACGGGGTGAAGAAGACACAAGGCGGCAGTGGAGTGTTGACAGCGGTCAAGTCAGCAGAGCGTGTCACACCTGAGCCAGAGCAGCGGGGGTTTAACGGCGCCTCGTCAGAGCGGTCGTGACAGTCAAAGTCGCCGTCACACTCCAAGTAACTCTGGACCAGGCAGCGGCCGTTGGCACAGCGGAACTCGTTAGGACCACAGGTACGGTACTCTGGAGGAGAGAGAGAGCGGGTGAGAGAGGGAGAGAAAGAGGGGAGAGGAAGGGAGAGAGGGAGGTGGGGCAGAGAGAGAGGGGAGAGGGAGGGAGGGGGGCAGAGAGAGAGAGGGGAGATGGAGGGAAAGAGAGGGAGAGGGCAGAGAGAAGGACAAAGGGGAGAGGGAGGGAGAGGGAGGGAAAGGGGGGAGAAGGGAGGGACAGAGGGGAGAGAGAGGGAGAGGGTTCCAGTCAAGGCTCCACCCCTGTCTTTCATCCACCAGGACAAAGAGTCAGAGCTCCCTTGTGACTCACCGCACTCCGGAGACTCGTCGGAGCCGTCACTGCAGTCCTTGTCGTGGTCGCACACAAAGTGCTTAGGGATGCACTCTCGGTTCTGGCACATGAACTCTCTCTCGCTGCATGTGTTGTTGAACACTGAGAGACACACAGGAAACATCTCGTCAGGCCAGGAAACGCCACCACAACACATGACGGGGTTCACAGATGTGCGCTCCCTGTCCTGCTCACCACAGCCAGCCTTGACCCCCTCGTCTGAGCCATCCTGACAGTCCTTGTCTCCATCACACTTCCAGCGCTGCGGGATACACACAGGGGAGCCGGGACACTGGAAGGCCTCTGGGCTGCACGTCTTATTAGCTGTGGATCAGACAGTATGGAGGCGTGCGGAAAGGGAGAGACAGGGCGAGTTAGAGAGCGCCCCTTGCAAAACTATTACAAGTGCGGCTGTGCGTTGCTGTGTGGGCGCCTGTCTGTGTACAGACCGCATTTGGCCTCATCAGAATTGTCCTGGCAGTCGTTGGCTCCGTCGCACACCCAGTGACTGGGGATGCAGCGGTGGTTGTTACACTCAAACTGGTTGGCCTTGCAGAACTTATCTAGCAGGGGACAAACAGAGAAACGCACGTCATTCTTGACGCTGTGAAACGGAGGCGGTTTTGTAGAGAGGATTTACTGTCAAATGAAAAGGCTTTATGGAACTCTAATGGGCTCTAAAATATAATAGGAGCTCTGTTGAGTGGGCCGTGCCCCGATGGCGTCGAGGCGGGTGTGAGAGCTGGGGGGGTGGTGGGGTAGGGTGGGGGGGGGAGCACAGCTGTCAGACTGACCACAGTGAGTCTCATCCGCTCCGTTCTCGCAGTCATTCTCATCGTCACAGGTCCAGCTGAGGGGGATGCAGCGGCCACTGGGACAGGCAAAGAAGGGGGCCGGACACTTGGTGTCGCTCGTTCCTGTTAAACACACAGTGAGAAAAGCTGAACCACTTCACTGTTTCTTTGGGATATTAGGACTGAATGAATTTGCCGCAGGAGCGTGATGACAGTGCGATGACAGTATGGCGCGGGCGTGCAGGTGTGTTTACCTTTCCCAGGGCAGTTCCTCTCGTCAGAGAAGTCTCCGCAGTCGTTAGCGCCATCACACACCCAGGTGGGGGCGTAGCACAGCGTGGTGTACTTACACTTCTGGAAGGTCACCCCCTTCACCCCCAAGCGGAAGTAGCTGGAACAGTCAGTAGCAGCTGGGGGGGACACAGTTCACCTGGTCAGCGTTCTAGTCTAGTACAGACACCAACGGTCCTAACTTGGCCCTGCGCCTCCAACATGACTGGAACTCACAGCAGTTCATCTCATCACTGGCATCCTCACAGTCCACCACCTGGTTACACTTGCTGGAGTTGGAGATGCAGCCTCCATCTCTGCACTGGAACTGTTCTGCTGTGCACAGGGTAGCTGAAAGCACACACACACACACGCACAGGGAACATGAGCACCCTCACACACAACCTCGTCAGATCCGCCTAGCTAACCTGACACATGATAGCCTGCCAGTCTTACACAGTGGCAGCTCAGTCTAGACCGGCCCCGGGCGGATCTACTCACTGTTGCAGAAGAGTTCGTCTGAGTTGTCTCCGCAGTCATCCTGCCCGTTGCACCACGAGCTGTGTGCCACACAGCGAGCGTTCACACAGTGCCTGTAGCCCTTCTTACACACACGGTTAGCTGACAAGCACAATGGAAATATCAGAATCCATGACACACAACACTGTAGTGTACTTAGCAAGATGGATGCAGACACACAAGAGCAGACAGGCATGCACGCACACATGCGTCCAGACACACACACACACGCGCGCACACACACACGCACGCACGCACACACACACACACACACACACTCACAGCAGTAGGACTGTTTCTCGTCAGACTTGTCCTTGCAGTGGGCCTTGCCGTCACAAGTCAGGGTGTAATTGATGCAGTCTCCGTTGCCACACTCAAACTGATCTATACTGCTGCATGTGGTGTTTCCCGCTATGACACACACAAGGAGACACACAAGGACAGTCTAGTCAACTGCTACGCATCTTCCTGCCACAAGAAATTGTCATTGTTTTAATGACATGGCGAATAGGACACTGATTGTGAATGTTCTGCTTGTCTTCCGTGATTGTGCTGGCTTCATGTCCTGCATTCCCCTCCCCCACCCATCCTCACCAACGCAGGAGTTGTCTTCCAGAAGCTTCCTCTCTCCACGGCAGATGCAGTTGACCCTGCCCTCAGAGGTGAGCAGGCACAGGTCCTGACAGCCACCGTTGTTCACGCGGCAAAGGGAGAACTCACCTACAGAAAAAGACATTCAGACAAGCACACACACAGCACACGCACAGCACACGCACAGCACACGCACAGCACACGCACAGCACACGCACAGCACACACACACACAGCACACGCACAGCGCGCGCACACGGTTATCCATCCGCCAGTGTCTGATGTCAAGTGACAATATAAATGGGATTCGCTGCTTCTTCCCCTTGGACTTCAAGCAGTCTGTGACAACAGAGGCGGTGTGTGGGGAAGGGAGATGGAGAGGCACGCAGACAGACAACCCTACTGTCACTGGAGCTACATGAAACCAGGGGGATGTAAGGATATAAATGAAAGGTGTAAGTTAAGGTGAGGACTAGTGAGCAGAACTGGCAGAAAGATAGGTAGACAGAAAGATAGTGTGTGAGGGGTGTGTGTCTGACTGGGGGGGATATTGGAAGAACCTTCAGGTGATCCCTCAGCCCTGGAGCTCTAATGGTGCAATGTTCTCAGATGACTTCTGTCGTCTCATGTTCTTATGAACAATACTCAGATTCCCCCCCCCCCCCCCCCCCCCCCCCCCCCCCCCCAGACATGAGCAGCCAACTCCACTTACAGCTGTTGGTGTCGTTGGCCACAGCTACGATGCCCATGGGCTGCTGGGGTATGTCAGCACGCAGCAGCTTCATGTCTCCTCCAACGTACTTGTCGGCCCTGAGCACGGCCCTGCGGACCCAGTCCGTCCAGAAGATGTAGTCTCCGTACACGGCCAGGCCGAACGGGTGCACCGGCTCACTCTTCAACACCACCTGCAGGGGGCAGCACAGACCGCTTGCACCGGGACTTACCATGGAACGGGGTGAATGTTCACCGAATTACAATGGAAAGGGTTTCCAGTCCTAGCGTGGGTGTGGGCGCGTTTCACTCACATAGCGGCGGCTGCCGTCGTACTCGCAGCGTTCAATTTTGTCCAGCGTGGCGTCCGAGAAGTAGATTTTTTCAGCGCGATGGTCGATGGCTAAGCCGTTAGGGGTCTTGATGTCGCTGCCAATGATGACCAGCACATTGGAGCCAGACAGGGTGGCACGCATGATGCTGGGGTACTGCTCGTTCCAGTTGGTCCAGAACATTAGACTGGAAAACAACAAACATCAGAATCAGACAGACAGACAGACAAGGCAGATGGCTGTGTTTGTCAGGATGACGCGATCAGAACAGAACGTCCAGTTCAGGCCTTAGAGGGGTGTGGTGTGTGTGTGTGTGTGTGTGTGCGCGCGTGTGAGGCTTTAGCACAGCAGGATGTTCTGGTCTGAAGAGACACTCACTCCTGACACTCATCCAGTACGAAGGCTCGTGGGTGGTCGTCGCCGGACATGGTGACCACCGTCTGGCGGTCGGACGCCCCCCAGCGGCTCTGGTCCACCGTGTGGCGTGTGATGGTGGAGGTGGTGTAGCTCGTCCAGTAGAGAATGTCCCAGCCGCGATGGTAGGCCAGCCCCTCCACAGAACCCACGTCTGAGGGAGGAGGGGGATGCCAGAGGGTTCAGGGTGAGGTGGAGGAGAAGGAGAAGGGAAAGAGGGAGTGGGAGGTGGAGGAGAAGGAGAAGGGAAAGAGGGAGTGGGAGGTGGAGGAGAAGGAAAAGAGGGAGTGGGAGGTAGAGAGAGAGGGAAAAGGCTCACGTCAATCCCAGCGCTGTGTTAAAAGGCCATGAGTGGAGTCTGGCAGAGACAGAGAGCTGGCAGGGGGAGCCACACCCAAGCTAAAGACATGACAGCCAAGTGGTAATGATCTAGAACATTCTTTGATTTAAGGCTTTTATCCAACAAACAGCTCACTAAAAGGTCAACACAGACACTAATAGCTAACACATTACTTTCCACAGCTTAAAAAAAAAGAAAAATCAATGAATTAGACATGGAAAGTTCAGGACATTTTTTTCTGTTCTGCAGCCTTCAAATGTGTCTCAGAATCCACTTCCTAGCCCTGCCCAGCCCATGACAGGCGATGCTGCAGAGGTAGGGAGGAAACACACACAGATGTTTAATGCTCTATTGAAGCTGACCTTTACACAAATACACAGACAAAATGGCAACTGCGCACTCTACCTAGCACGCAAGACTGTCACACAGGAGATGAACAGAGAGAGAGAGAGAGAGAGTGCGAGAGAGAGAGAGAGAGAGCGAGAGAGAGAGAGCGTGAAAAAGAAAGAGACAGTTATGAGACCGTTCCCTCTGATCTGTTTCTGTTCCTTCTGACTGTCTCATGTGGGGACTATTGAACAGCAGCCAGTCACAAACCCGCCGGGGATTCAACACCAGGTGGGACACTTAACACTTCACCTCCATCTCGCTATTCCAACAGCACGGCTGTGAGTCAACACTTGGCCAGTCGACCGGGAGACTGGATGAGCAGGAGGATCTTCCTCGCTAAACCACAGGGGCTGGGATGGGCGCCATTTCAACAGCCCACCCCCCCTCCCCACGCTTTCCCCAGCAGCTCAGGACAGACACCGGAGGAGGTGCCACACTATCAGCTGTCTCAAGTTCCTCTCCTCTGAGTCAGGATGAAAACATAACACTTCAGACCTGTGGAGTCCCACTTTATCAGCCCAAGTCCTCTCTTTCCTTTGTCTCTGCTTATTGGTCCACACTTAATAGAAGAAAAAAAATCAATGTATGTCCCTATTGTACACCTCCTCCAAGAATGAAGTGTTCCAAAACTAAAATTGGAGTTATTAGTGTGCGGAGTTCATCCAGTAAACATACGCGCGCACATTTATTACACTTATCTTCCCCGCAGGTGTGATAAAATGCCAGGAGACATCCCTGTGTTTGCTCATAGTCCAACGGTCAGTAATTACAGTTCCCAGATTTCCTTTTTTCTTGCGGTTGAGCTTGACTGTGCAACCGAGCGTCAGAGAGCATATGTGACTGAGTGTGTGCATGCACACACACATCCATGCGTGTCTATTCAGTGTCAATACCTCAAAACAATAAGTGGATTTCCCCCCCCCCACCCTGTCTTTTCAAGAGTACATAGAAACCCTGGGTATGGTGTTGGTTGTCCTGAAACGGCCCTCCCATAGCCAGCAGCACAGCTTCCCTGGCCCTCCTCCTCTGTCATGTGCTTTATAGAACAGTCCAGAGTTCACCTGCTATGTACACTGATCCCCCCCCCTCTTCATCCCCTAAGCCATCCACCTGACTTTCTCTGCATTCATCTCTCCACAGATTCCTTCCTGGGAGGCTTGTCTAGCCGGTCTGTGTAAACGCTTGATTGAGACGTCATGCGGTGAAGGCTGCTCTGATGTGAACTGACGGGAGATTACACTATTCACAACATTTAGATCTCAGCTTCTGAAACCAGCCACCGCTGAGAGCCAGACAGCCCTAGCAGGAGAGCAGGGGACCAGCGGAGAGCCTGGCGGATAGAATCAATACCCCAGTCTACCTCCACGTAGGGGGCAGGCATTCCTCCATATTCCCCCCTCTCTCTCTGGGAGAAGGGAACGCGGGTGGATGTGATCGGCAGGACTAGAAACACCTTTGATTCACAAGCGTGGGGGATCCTGCATAGGACGTGAAGGAGGAAAATGGCTGTTCGTTCCTGCTTGTGTTTAATATGGAGCATTTCTAGGGAGGTAAAAATACATATTTTGTCATGATGTCACTCCTCCTGCTGTTGGACTGTTTTTTTCATCAGTCACTGGTAAAATATTAAGATAGGAAATGTGACGTGATTGATGCTGTGAACGGGAACACTGTAACATGCTAGCCAACAGGGAAGACTGAAAATCTATGTTCCATTTACTATTTCTTTGTGAATCCATCATTCCTACAATCTTGTATTATCAGTAGTTTTACAACAGATGAATATTGACCCAGAGGAGTGCCGATGCAGGGCTCTGACAGTTCCCATTAGTCAACATAACTGGAGGACTGCACAGCTGTTAGTATAGCAGGCAGGGCCAAGGTCCACAGCAGCACTCCAGAGGTGTTTCTCCATGGCTGGAGGAGGAGGCCTCCTGGGGAACAGCAGTAACCCAGGAGAAGATGCTCTCTTAGGGAACAGCAGTGGGACTGTCTTGGGAGTGGAGCAGGTTCTGGTGCCGGTGCTGGATATTCTGATCTGGGTTCTAGGGGTGGGGGGCCACTCGCTGGTCATGCTCATCCTGTGTGGCAGGTGTAGGAAGAGACCAGGGCCTGGGGGCCAGTCCTCCCAGGGGACAGTGACGGGGACCGCTACTGATGTTCTGCTGCTGGCCCTCAGTGCTACAGACCTCCTCCTCCTGTCCATGCTGCCCTTCCACACAGTGGCCATAGCCATGCAGCGCTGGCCCTTTGGGAACGTCCTGTGTCGGCTGGTCAGCTTCCTGGGCGCTGCTTGCTCCTCTGCAAGCGCCTTCACCCTGGCCATCCTGGCGGTGACGCGCTACCTGACCGTGGTCCAACCCACCAGGGCTTACCGCCTCCTCACCGCCCGCAGGGTTACCATGGCGACCGCTGCCCTGTGGGTGCCTGCCTGCATCCTGGCCGCCCCCCAGCTGGCGTTTCGCACTGTGGGCTCCCCGCGCCTGGCGCACAGCACCATATCCTGCTTCGCCTTCCTGTCGCACCGTGAGCAGACAGCCTACGGCGTGTGTCACTTCCTGCTGACCTTCGCCCTGCCCTTGGTGGTCATCAGCATGGCATACGGGGGAGTCTACCTGTTCCTGTGGCACCGCCGGCAGGACGGCAGGGCTCCTCAGGTGGAGAGGTACCAGGGGAAGGTGACCCAGACGTCAGCCTTGCTGGTGCTGGCCTTCACGCTCTGCTGGCTGCCCTCCTACGCCCTCATGTTCTACCTGCTGGGAGGGGGGAACCCAGGGGCCACCGGCACGTCCCCTCGCTACGGCCCCGTCACCGTGTGGACGCGCCTCATGGCCACCTCGTCCACGGTGGTCAACCCCATCCTCTACGTGCTCATGTCTCACAAGTTCAGACAGGACCTCCGGAGGCTGCTGGGCCGGAGGGGGGCCATGGAGGGGCCTCATGCCGAGGCTCAGGACCCCGTCTGAGTCCTGCCACGCTGGAGGGGGAGTCATGAGGAGGATGTGGACAGACTACAGGACTGTTCTCCAAGATCACTCCTGGTTGAGTTGGATATTTGACCTGACGGACTCAAAGTCTCTTTGGACGTTCACTGTGAAAGACTAATGGACACTAGACTAATGGACGCTACGACGTTTACTATGACACAATGCAAGTGATTCTCAGCTCGAGTCAGGCCACTGATAGGCACTCCTGGGAAAGGCAAATAAACATTCCATCCCATCTAATCATTAAGAGTAAGGTCATTCTCTGGCAGCATTTCTGTTCTTGACAGAAACCCTCTGGTAGTCTGTGGTGTATTTGTGAATGCTACCAATTTCTATGCACAGGTTGTTATGCGCACATGTATGTTATCCTTCTTTCCTTGTGATCCAGTTTTCATAAAGAATGTAGCTGACTACAAACTCCTGTGTTGCCCATTGTGTTGTCATCTGTTAAAAGCAGTGAAGAAGAAGTAGAACAAGAAGTACAGCTTTTCCCCAGCTGTCTTTCTTCCCTGGAAGAACTGAAGGAGCCACAGTGTAACCAGGATCATTCCTCCATGCAACCCTAGCCCACATCTAACCCTAGCCCACATCTAACCCTAGCCCACATCTAACCCTAGCCCACATCTAACCCTAGCCCACATCTAACCCCCAGCCCTCATCTAACCCCAACCTACATCTAACCCTAACCTACGTCTAACCCTAACCTACGTCTAACCCTAACCTACGTCTAACCCTAACCCACATCTAACCCTAACCCACATCTAACCCTAGTCCACATCTAACCCTAAACCAAGACAAAACTCCCATTCAACATGGTGTACTGTAGGTATACTAATGTACAAGCTGCCATGTAAGCTGAGTACAGTGTGAGAGGACATCAGCAGGTTCTAAAAGACTAAGAGCAGGGGCAGGATACAGGACAACAGGGAGCCATAAAGCTGAGAGCAGATGGGCTGGGTTATTGCAGGAAGTGCTTACTCTCCACTACTGTCCTGCGGTCGGAGCCATCGTCGTTGATGGACTGGATGTTTCCAAAGTGGATGTCGCTGAAGAAGATGCGGTTGGCTCCCTTCCCTCCTCCTCCGCGGTAGTCGAAGGTCAGGGCGATGACGTTCTTCATGTGCTCCGGGTCCTCAAACGGTTTGATGGGAGCGTTGAGGTTGTTCTCGTCTGACAGGTGCACGCTCTTTAGAATGGTCCGCTCCGAGTACAGCAGGTAGCCGTCGTAGTCACGGCAACCTCGCCCGTCCTCCGCCAGCATGCCGTGAGCGCAGGCACAGGTGCGCTGGCCGTTACCACGGTAAAGGCAGAGTTGTTGACAGCCACCGTTGTTGTCTTTGCACACATTCGTTCCTACGGAGAGATGAAGATGACGCTGGATTTAAAAACTAGGATTCAGTCAGGTGTTTGTATGTCTGTATTCTACCTCCCTCACTGTAACCTTTAGAACGAGGAGGATCAAGCACCTTGCTGGCGAGCTCTGTTGAACACTTTGATGTCTTTGAGCTGTACTCCGATGCCTGTGCGCAGTGACACAGAGTCTGTGGCGTTGTCCTTGCTACCTCGCTTGATGGAGCCGTTGGCATGGGTCCTGGTGGACGGAGGGAGGGAGGAGGCAGAGAGGGAGGGAAAGAGAGAGGGGTAGAACGAGAGGTAGAAAGAGCAAGAGAGAGATGTACAGAGGGTTAGACATGCGACACAACTTCATCTGAAGAAACCAAAAGAGAACAGGTAAGATCCAACACACGTCCCATCGAGGTAGAAGTTACGGAGGGTTCGTTTCTAACCTGTCGCTCCAGTAGATGTAGTTTTCAAACACTGAGACAGAGAACATGTCCATGTTGTTGTTGGCCAGGACCACCTCCCTGTTCTCTCCCGTCTCCAGGTTGATGCGCTCGATCTTGTCATTGCGAGCGTCACACCAGTAGAGCAGACCCTCCTGCACACACAGATCACATCAGTGTCACGCGTGGGCACACACATCATCCTGATCAGCCTACACACACACACGCACGCACGCACACACTCACATAATGACACTGCAGGAGTCTATACCTGATAGTCAATGGAGATGCCGTTTGGCCAGTTGATGCTGACATTAACTAGTATGGCCCTCTGGGAGCCGTCCAAACGAGACCTCTCGATGCGGGGGTCCTGACCCCACTCTGTCCAGAATAGATACCTGCACACACACACAGACAGACAGACAGACACAGACACAGACGTCAAGAAGTCCCCAGCACCTGGGCCTACTACACACATGATCATCATGACATAATCTTCCTCTCCTGACTCCTCCCTGCTCTCCTCACCCTTTCTCTGGGTGAACAGTAATGGCACGGGGCTTATCCAGGCCCTGGGAAATCACCACGTAGCGGAAGGAGCCATTCAGTCTGGCCACCTCGATGACATCGAAGCCCTGGTCTGTCCAGTATATGTTGCCTGTGGTCATGCAAGCAATTCAAGCAAATAAAGCAATGACTATCACAGTGGTAAAAGACCTCAATGTGCAAATGTGGTTGTAGAACTGAACAAAGGCAGAAATATGAGTAAAAACATAGCTAAAATTGTTCTGTGTATAACTGATACAGCAGCAAGTATGACTAGCCACTGCGGTTTGGTGTGGGAAAGGTGAAGAACGTTGGGTGGTCAGGATAGCTGAGTGGAATTCTGCATTGTCCTTTATTCCTCTTACAGATACAGTTAGGTTACACCCCAGTCCTGTGATCGACACCCTGTCTACGCCCTCTCTCTCTTCACTCCCTCTCTCTCTCTACACCCTCTCTCTTCACTCCCTCTCTCTCTACACCCCCTCTCTCTCTACACCCCCTCTCTCTCTACACCCCCTCTCTCTATCTCTACACCCCCCCTCTCTCTCTACACCCCCCTCTCTCTCTCTTTCAGAATGTAAGCAGAATGACTCATCTCAATCTATAAAACAGTAAAGTAGGTCAGATAGGATGTGTGTTTAGAGAGAGTGCCTATGAAAGAGTGATCTTTCTCACATATGAAGATTTTGTCTTTTGCATAAATCTGAATTAAAATGGTTCTACCAGTGTGTGTGTGCGTGTATGCGTGTGCGTGTATGTGTGCATGTTTCCGTGCCACACACCTGCTATCCAGTCCACAGCGATGCCCTCCACCCTGCCTATCCCATTGGTGACCACGTCCTCCCTCCAGGTCTGGTCTCTCTTGGCTCTGCTGATGGTGCTCAGGCCCATGTCCACCCAGTAGATGGTATCATTGTCTGGAGGGGAAATATGAACCCATCCCACCAGGATTGCAGTGATTATATTATTACAGACATGCCAAACCACACACCTTATAAGCATCTCTCATGTTTATGACAGTTCTTCCACTGGGTACCTGCGTGGAAGTCTATTCCCACTGCCAGGGAGGTGCCCGACACAGGCACCAAGGCGTCTGACTTGTCAGCAGGGTCCAGGGGGATGCCTCGGATGCCCTCGTGGACAGAGTACAGGAGGAAGGAGCCCACACCTGCCAACCAAATCACCTCATTAAAGCATGCACGCCACCAAGAGAGCAACACCATGGTGTGGGCACAATGTGTGTGTGTGTGTGTGTGTGTTACCCTCGCAGGACTGCTGTCCTCTCCGGAGGCTGTACCCTGCGGTGCACATGCAGGCCCGGGTGGTGGGGGAGGTGGGGAGGCACAGCTGGGAACAGTCCCCGTTGTTGGTGCTGCACAGGTTGGAGCCTGGAAACAGACGCGGCCGCACGCCACAGAAGGAGACACAGAGACGCAGACCAGATCAAGAACGCTCGCTAACACGCGCGCGGTGGAGATGGTGGTTAAGTTCTCCTTCAGCGCACACGCACCTGTCTGCACGGTCTCGTTGTAGATCTTCATGTGCATCATGGGGGACGTGCTGTTCCTCAGGACCTTCCAGTTGCCTCCATCTTTCTTGTCACATGTCCCAATCTGGTCAGTGCCCTGGTCCGCCCACCACAGCTTGTCACCTGCGGCAAAGCGCAGCACAACCAATCATGGGATCGCAATCTCACAGGAGGGGGACCGATCCGCACCCCCTCGTCTAGCCACATACAGGCTGCAGTGATTGCAATCATCGCGTTGCAGAACTCAGCAAAGATCTTTCCAAGTGGAATAAAGGATGTACCCATGATGGCCAGAGCGGTGGCCTTGGTCAGCTTGCCCTTGACTCCCTCCATGACCTCCAGCCCGGAGCCGTCCAGCTTACAGCGGCTGATGGTGCTGTTTCCTGCGCTGATCCAGTACAGCTGCTCCGTGTCAAAGTCAATGGACAGACCTGGGACAAATAACATGGATGTAATGGGATCTCGTAGCCACCAGGTGGGGCTGTCCTCTACAGAGATCAAAACGGTGACTCTCGGTCAACACGTTCGACAGGGAAACAAAGATCCAGGTCCAGCTATTCAGAATCATTTCTAGAGGGTGAATCAATCAGGGACTCTCACCAACAGGGCCTTTTTGATTGGTGAAGAGGACACTGCGGTTGCTGCCATCTGTGTTGGCAATGCTAATGTTGTCACCATCTGTCCAGTAGAGCTTTCTGGAAGACAGACAGACAGGCAGACAGAGACAGACAGACAGACAGACAGACACATAGGTTAGATAAAGGGTCAAACACAAACGTTCTCTCACACACACAAACACACACTGTTGTGTGACAGTGTGATGACTTTAGCATGTGTCCCCCTGTTTAGATCAAGGGGGTATTTACACCCACCCCCACTTCCTCCAAAAACAGCTACTTCCACCGCACCCTCCGACTCCCTTATCCTACTCCTGGAGGAAGCTGCTGGGAACTACACCAACCTCCTCCTCCTCCACTCTCGCCTGTCTGCTTGTCCCCGTCTTCCATTCTCCCTGCCCCCCTCTCCTGTACTCATACGCTTGTCAGCGTGTTTATGTGTGTGTGCGCGAGTCCGCGAGCGCGCAAGTGTTTACGAAAGACGAGGCCGTCCCAGTACACGGAGCCAGCATCTGGTTCTCATTTCCCCCCATGCCAACAAGGCTGAAATCGGAAACATTCCTCCACTTCACTAAGTCTTTCAGAAAACAAAGAGAACTACGAGACAGAGAAGAGGAGGATTCCTTTCACCCGAATCCACACGGATACCCAATCCTACTGCCACACAGACAGACTAGAGATATACAACATGTTTTCCCCTTTTTGTACTGATCAGAGAAAGCGCTTGTGCAGCTTCATTCTTCAAAGAGAGAAAAGGACGAGAGAAAGTGAGGGGGACGGGGTGTGGCAGAGAGACAATCAGCGAAAGACGCTGAGGCAGAGAGAGGGAGGGAGTCAGGGAGGAAGAAAGGGAGGGAGGGAGGGAAAGAGAGAGGGAGGGAGGCAGGGAGAGAGGGAGTGATTGAGAGGGAAATGAAGACTGAGAGTGGGCCAGTGTGTGGCACTGTGTAAATAATGTATAAGTTCTATCTGGCCCTGAGCGCGGCAGCCATCTGTTGACAAAGAGAGACAGAGAGAAAGGGCAGCAAGAGGAAATAGGGAGAGCAAGATAGAAAGAGATGGAGAATGGAAGGAGAGAGAGAGAAAGAGAGAGAATTGGTCTCATCCTGAATGAGAGAGCAGTTAGAGGTCAGCCACCATCTAAACCAGTCTGCCTGTGATGGCAGACTGCAAGCAATGGGATATATTTTCCAGCCAGCCTGTGCTTGTGTGTGTGTGTGTGTGTGTGTTCAGAGGGTGTGTTAGAATTGAAAGCAGTAGGATGTCTGACAGGCATTTCTGAAAGCTTTGAGCCCTGCGTGTCAGCTTTATCTGTGGCTGTATGACTGTGTGTGTGTGTGTGTGTGTGTGTGTGTGTGTGTGTGTGTGTGTGTGTGTGTGTGAGAGAGAGTGTGTGTGTGTGCGTGTACCTACCCCAATATTGGGTGTAGCACCAGACAGTGGGGTTTATCCAAGCCTTGTATAACAGCATTCTTGAACGATCCATCCAGTCTGGCTACGTTGATCTGTTTCTTGTTGGCGTCATAGCTGGTCCAGAACAAGTTCCTGGACACCCAGTCCACGGCCAGCCCATGAGCGTTAGGCAGGTCTACACAGAAAAGTGAACACACCAAATCACAGAGGTAAACAAACATGCAAAGTTACAAGCAACACGTCCTCTCTGGTTCAGCAGATGTAACCACTCATCCTCTCTGCACATGTAAAGCCCTGGGCTAGATGGGCTGTTTCCTGTGCTGCTTCTACACAGTGGAACTCACTACCCGTTTCCACTATTTGAAGAATTTGCTTAATTAGATTTGTAAATTGTGAATTGAATTTATTTATTTTATGACTCATTCTTTCCTCAAGTACACATCTCCAGGTGTCCTGTAGTCACCAGGTATCCTGTACTGTCACCAGGTGTTCTGTACTGTCATTAAGTGTTCAGTACTGTCACTAGGTGTACTGTACTGTCACTAGGTGTACTGTACTGTTACTAAGTGTTCAGTACTGTCACTAGGTGTACTGTACTGTCATTAAGTGTTCAGTACTGTCACTAGGTGTACTGTACTGTCACTAAGTGTTCAGTACTGTCACTAGGTGTACTGTACTGTCACTAGGTGTACTGTACTGTCACTAAGTGTTCAGTACTGTCACTAGGTGTACTGTACTGTCATTAAGTGTTCAGTACTATCACCGGCCTGACTAAGAATCATTTAGGTGATCCTCCTCACCTGCAGACACCACCGTCTCCACCCCTGTCCCATTGATGAAGGCCCTCTTGATGGTCTGAGTTCGGACATCTGACCAGTAGATGCGGTGTTCCTGGGAGTCGTAGTCCACCGCAGTCACGTTGTCGATGTCCGGCACAGTGAAGGAGATGATGTAGTTGTAGTAGGGGTTGTCTATGTCCACGCCCCGGATCTCGATCTGACGGGCGTACAGCAGGAACTGCCGAGACTCTGCAGAGGAGCGGAGATGAGCTGTGTGGTGACATGGAGGACTGTGTGTGTGTGTGTATGTGTGTGTGCGCGCGCGCGTGTGGTGAAACACACTGGGCGGTTCACACAGTGATATCACTCCTCGTATGATAGTATTTGGCGCACTCCCAGACTCATGACTGTGTTTGAAATCAGTTCAGACAGCATTAAGACACGTTATCTTTATTAGCCTGAACAGTACCATTAGTGTGTGTGTGTGTGTGTGCGCGCGCTCTTGTGCGAGTATAATGAGAACACTCAGGCTGACTTAGACAGGCTCTACTGGGTCACTAGTGTGGATGCTGATGCCTGTATTTGACAGAGAGGTTCCCATTCTATTACCCCATAGAAAATAGAAAAGGCTCGCTGAATACTAAATATTCTCTCTCACACACACACACACACGCACACACACACACACACACACCACACACACACTGTCAGATTTTGTTACAGTTTGTTTTGAGCTGTCACTAAATGACATTTGTTTAATCCTGCTAATGTGGATGTAGCCATGTGTTTGTGTATGTTTCAGAGTGTTCATGCTTGTACTCATAGGCACAAACACATGGCTACATTCACATTAGCAGGATTGCGAGTGTTAGCTTTGAGTGTACACTCACAACCATGTACACTCTCAAACACACACAGACACATGGCTACATTCAAATTAGCAGGATATATATATATATTATATGCATTTGTGTGTGTTCAGCCTGGACCCCCTCCTGTGAGGATAAAACCTGCTGGACTCTGAATCCTCCCTCTCTCTCGCCCCTCCCCCCCCTCCCTCCCTCTCTCCCTCTCTCCCTCCCTCTCTGTCTCTCCCTCTCTCTCTCGCACACCTGCAGGAATAGGAATCACACTGAAACGCATTTAGCTATAGCTGTGCTGAGACAAGCTGGATCTGACTTCCGGCAGGCAGGTAGGCAGCAGATGGGACTGGTGGTGTGTGTGTGAGCGCGCGTATGTGTGTGTGTGTGTGTGTGTGTGTGCGTGTGTTGTTTCTCACCGTAGCAGGTGTGCTTGTCTGTCCCCAGCTTCATGAGGTGAGGGCAGGAGCAGGAAAAGGTCTGGTTGTAGTTGATCAGACACAGGTGAGAACATGGGCCTGTTCCATTGTTAGCAGCACACGGGTTAGGAGCTGAGGGCAAAGGGGGCGCAAGAGGGGTAGAAGTTAGAGATAGAGATAGGGAGAGATAGCGAGAGAGGGAGAGAGCGAGAGAGGGAGAGAGAGAGAGGGAGGGAGATAGGGAGGGAGGGAAAGAGAGGAAGGGAGAGACAGAGAGAGGTCAAATACATAGGAGACTGGACAGCTTACATTAACCCCTGCTGGAGGAAGCATGTGTGTATGTGGTGAGCTTGCTCAGGAACAGAACAGACTGGCAGGACAGATGCTCCTCTCTCAGTCCAGCCTCCTGACACATAGGCTCAGGAGAGCTGTCAAATCACTTATCTTCTCTCTCCCCACACACACATGGTCAAGTCCAGAGGAGTGTGAGTGTTTGTGTGTGTGTGTGTCTTACCCTGGGGCTGTCTAGACGGGTGGTACACCTGCAGGTCAAAAGGCTGAGTGTTGGTTCTCTGGACCACTGTCACATTGTTGCCAGTCCACTTGTTGGCCTTGGCCAGCGTGTTGGTCCTCCAGTCTGTCCAGTACACCTCGCCCCCGTACATAGTGACAGCGAATGGGTGCGACAGGTATTCATGGCCCCTCAACACCTCTATTAGACCGGAACCATCATATTGTGCTGAGTAAATAGCATCAGACCTGGACAAAAACAAATAGCCAAGATACGTTAACTGTGTTTTTTGTTGTCAATATATATTGAATACAGAAACATGTTTGTGTGTGTCCTGTCTGACCTGGCATCGATCCAGAGGATACGTAACTCCAGGTAGTCCACAGTAAGGCCGTTGGGCCAGCCTCCGTTTCCTGTCTCCTTGTGGATGGTCCTCCTCCCCTCACCACTCATAGAAGCTGCCTCAATTCTAGGCATGCTGGCATCCCAGTCTGTCCAGAACAGAATACTACAGAGGGAGAGGGTGACGGTGAGAGAGAGAGAGAGAGCGCGAGAGAGAGAGAGAGAGGGAGGGAAGGAAGGAAGGAAGGAAGGAAGGAAGGAAGGAAGGAAAGAGCGACAGATACAGGAGAGACGGTGAGAGAGAGAGGGAGCAGGGAAAGAGAGAGACCGAGAGACAGACGGTGGGTGGGTGAGAGAGAGAGAAAGAGAGAGAGAGAGACGAAGAGAGAGAGACAAAGAGATGGAGAGGGGGAGATGGAGAGAAAGAGAGGGTGAGAAAGAAGGAGAGAGGGTTATTAATCCATGACAAGAGAGGGAGAGCTCACCCCCACCCTACCAGAAGCTAGTGGTGGAGTTCCCATCCTGGCAGCAGGAGGTCTTACCCATAGCGGGGGTCCAGGGCGATGGCGCGGGGGTGCTCCACCTCTCCAGCCAGCAGGGTGGTCCGCATGGTGCCGTCCAGCTTGGCCACCTCGATCTGGTCTAGGTTGCTCTCCACCCAGTAGATGTTCCCTGCGATCCAGTCTACCGCCAGGCCCTCAGGGGTGGCCAGTCCGTACTGGATCACCACGTCGAAACTGGTCAGAGCTGGAAACAGGGGCGAGGAAGACGTTTCTACACTGGTCTCCATGTCGGCCCTCCCCTCCCCCACCTTTATCAACCATGGTGTGTGTGTGTGTCTGCCCACTGCCACCCCCCCCCATCCACCATGGTGTGTGTGTCTGCTCAGACAGCAGGTCCATGACTCTGCTGAGCCTGTGTGACGGCAGCTTACGTAAGGATTCCCAATGACAGGACAGGAGCAACCCCAGAGTGGGTGTGCTGTAGGGGAACCTAGCTGATGAAGGGTCCTGGCAAGGCTAGGAAGAAAACGCTCCCTTCCTTCTCATCTCTGTAACTCGCCTATTCATTTTGCCATCCTAGGTCCGTAATCAGGGAGAAGTGTCTAATCATATAAGACTACTCATTATCCTAACTGGAGCAGGGAGCATGGAAACACACACGCACACACACACACACACACACACGTCTCTTTCAACAAACACACATATCAGATTTCCATGCATGTAATTAGCACGCCTGGTCTGCTCGCTATATGTTTTGATTGATTGGTTTTGCCCGTTTGAAGGTAGCCGTTTAGTTTTGATTGATTGGTGTTCCCTGTTTGAAAGTGGCAGTGTGGTTGTGATTGATTACTTTTGTTTTTCGGCAGAAGCCAGACCATCTGCTTTGTTGTTTACAAGCCTCCCCTAAACAGCAGGTAGCCTACAGCACTGTTCAAGCTCTATTCCCAGAATTCTTCACTCGAGATGTTTGGAAGATGAGTCATGTTAGTTTGAGTATCCTCTCAGGCACAAAGAAATGTGCCGTCTTTGAGGTGAACCATGTTATGATGGTCTACGCTTGAAATGTGATCCACAGCTGGGAACCAGAGGTCCAAAAAAGGTCTGTGCTATGAATCATTCCAATCATTCCATCTTCCATATTCATTGTTCGATATTCACCGTTCCTTTCACCTTGTGTAAAGAACCCCTTCAAACATCGCCCGGAGTCCCTGGTTGAATCATGGCTGCTCACCTCCGTTCTCAGACAGTTTGCCACGGTAGATCTTATCCTCCACCACATCGGTCCAATAGAGGGCGTTCTGGCTGAGGTGGAAGTCCAGGGCGATGGTGTTCCTCAAGCCAGGCACCAGGACGCTGAACTCCCCCTTGTTGAGGTCAATCCGCCGGATCTCGTGACGATTGGAGAAGATGATAAATGGCTTGAAGGGATCTTAGAGAGAGGACAGAGATGATTAACACATGATGGAGCCCACATCCAGATCCAGGACCAGGGGCCAGGAGCCAGGGGCCAGGAGCCAAGCCCTCAATCCCTTCAGAGACACGTCTGGTGCAGGATATGGTATGCCACCTTGTGAATAAGGACACCAGAGAGCTCTGCTGTAGTAACGCTTGCTTCAGTGCTGCGTGCCCATGAAAGAGAAGCACAACTAGGATGAAATCCACCGTTAATCCTGCTTAATTAAACGGATGTGTGTGTAAAATGGAGGAGAGTTATCTCTGGCAAGCAGACACTGTGATGAATGACTGTGCGCTCCAGCTACAGTACTAGCTAGCTCTTTCAGACTGGGTGCCAGTAATGTAGCCAACTCCCTCTGTGTAACAGTACTTCCCCTCTTGCAAGATTGTACCTCATCTGCAGGCCTAGTTTGCCTCCAATTTGACTTTGTTTTGCTAGTAAAGGCCTTTCATACCCATTTAACATTGCTCTGTTGTGATTGTTCCCTCAAGGTACCTTTCATAAAGGTTTCTAGTGAGTAACCCTGAATGTCCTATTCCAGAACGTCCACATTTGTCCTGTCCACGTGTGTTCTCATGTGAACACAGCCTCTTGGACTCAGTCTTCTCTGCTGCAGAGAGTAGGAGGAGGACAGGATAACACTAACAGTGCAGCAGAGTGGGATCCAGTCAAACCACACAGCCTACTGCCAGCCCAGCCCTCCTCGTGGACTCTTCAACCCCAAACCACAACACATCTTGGCTCTGTGCAGTCTGCTGTACTCTCTCCAGACTGCTGCCTTCACCAGCTCGGCCCCTCGCCCCTCTCTCTTCCCATCTTGGTCTTCCCTTCTATATTTCTGTCTCCTCGTCTCTCTCCGTCTCCCCCCACCTCCCTCCATCTGCCTTTCCCTCCCTCCCTCCCACACCTATCATTCATCATGGCCTGTCAATCTCACCTTTACTTTGTAACAGGTTCCTGTCATGGTTCTTAATTCACCTCATAATACCTCTGGTTCTGGCTCTCCCTCTCTAACACCCACTGTGTCTCCGTGCTCTTGCATCTTCACAGCGCCTGTTCCTCTAACATCACCCTCTCCTCTGGTTTCCTGAATCTTCACAGCGCCTGTTCCTCTAACATGACCCTCTCCTCTGTTTCCCTGCATCTTCACAGCGCCTGTTCTTCTAACATGACCCACCCTCTCCTCTGGTTCCCTGCATCCTCACCAGTGCTCTTGCAGTTCTCCATGTCAGGCTCCAGTTCCCAGCCCTCGTAACAGGAGCATTTGACTAGGAACTTTTCCTGTTTACAGCGCTGGCTGCACTTCAGGTGCTTGGGGCAGAAGCTCTGGATCTGACACGTCTTGTTGTCAGCGCCCAGCTCCATGCCCAGCGGGCATGAACACACCATACCCTCACTGGGGTCAACCGTGCAATTATGGCTGCAGTCGCCGTTGTTCATCGAACACAAGTCTGAAAAATGAAAGGGGGAGGGGGGAGGGAAGCAAAGCGAGACCGTCAGGGCAGGGCGTGGCGTGGGATGACAGTATTGATAGGGTGTGTTTAGGCACCACGGCACCCCTGGGTGGAGCGGTGTGGCCTTACCGCAGAGCCTCTCGTCAGAGCCGTCGGTGCAGTCGTCAGTGCCGTCACACAGCTTCGCAACAGGCAGGCAGACGGTGGAGTCGTTGGCACACATGTGCTGGGAGAGCTTACACACCAACGCCTCGCAGTTGTCCTCGTCGGAGTTGTCCTCGCAGTCACTGTCCCCGTCACACACCCAGGCTTTGCTGATACAGCGGGCTGGGGGGGGGGGGACAAAAGTCAAAACCTGTGTCTGTTCAGGCAAACAAAGCACAGAACAGCAGCACTAGAAGAACTGTCTGCCATTTCCTATACTCTCGTCTTTGTCATCCTCACCTGAATCCCTGCAGCCAAACTTGACTGCCGGGTCACACATGTGCGTGACTCCCTCGCAGTTCTTCTCGTCACTCAGGTCCATGCAGTCTGTATCTCCATCGCAGCGCCAGCGCATGGGGATGCACAGGCCGTCCATCCGACACTGGAACTCGTCCGTGTGACAGCCCCCTGGTGGTCGTGTGGCTGGACAAAAGAGAGACAAACAAACACAAGGAGAGAGAGACACGGGGAGAATTTCAGACACCTCATGACTAAACGCAACCAGTCCAATCGATCTTAAGTCTTAGATATATCTGAACTTAGACCAAAGGGGGTGTCAAATATTTGACTTAAAATAGGATATACAGTATTGTAAGTATCACCGGGAGATACATGTCAATGTTCTAGTTAGACTGAGTGGTGCTGGGTGAGAGGAGAGGCCATGAGAACAAGTTTGACCATGTGTTATGTCAGCAGCCTCTCCTGTGAGAGCGACCACCTCCCAGCACTCTCCTCCTCTCCTGTCACCATGGAGGCTGAGACACACAATGTTGCCCTTTGTCTTTGAGTTCGCTTGGACGTCACACGCTGGCCCTGGACTTCCTACCATGGAGCGATCATTAAAGACCTTGCACCAGGCGCTAATGAGCACCTGGCGCTGTCGGCGCTCACGCACGGGCGTCAGGTGCTGGCAACGCCAACACAGACCACCCACCCTGGAGATAGGACCCGACTCCAATGGTTCATTCATAAACGCATGACGTGAAGTTCTTCATTACCAGGCGGTTCCTATTCACTGCTAACCTGGCATGCCTGAATGAAAGCAAATGAATGACCAGGAGGCAGCTACTAATGGAACGCTGGCACTGTAACACTGGAGGGAAGAGGCCAACTCTAGCTGCTCTGGCTGCTCTAGCTGCTCTAGCTGCTCTGCCCTGGACACTACACCCATCAGCTGCATCACCAATTAAGATGGTCAGTGAAAGATTGGGAATACTGGAAAAAGGTCAATGGCTGATGCAAGAGAAAGAAAATAGTTTGTGCATGTGTGCTGTGGATACGCATGTCCCATGTGTAATGCAGATGAACCAGTTTTAACCAGTTGAAGAGCGCGTGTGTGCGCGCTCGTGTGTTTGTGTGTGAACGCTGTTTACAAGAACACAGGCGCGCACATTTTGTTGCACAACGACCCACATGTCTATATTACATACACAAACAAACGAACTAACTGCAGCTCCCTAACCAACCTGCCCTCCTGTAACCTTCAGTAAAACCTCAAGATGTCTCAGTCTGTTTTACTCTGTGGTGGTGGTAGGGATGGGTGGTGAAGATGGGGGTGGGGGTGGTGAAGATGGGGGTGGGGGCTGTGAAGATGGGGGGTAGGGGCTGTGAAGATGAGGGGTGGGGGCAGTCTGGCTGGCTGGCTGGGATTCCAACTCTCTGGTCCCTGCAGGCCCATAGAGACGAAGGCTGAGAAACAAATCTGTTGACTCAAACTCCCTCCGTCTATCAATTATGAGCAAATGTTCCCTTTCCTGGTTAGGGTGGATATCCACCCAGAAGCACACATGCCAACAGCACCGCGGTGTCTAACCACGAGATGCTGCTGTCACATGTTGATCAGGTCAGGCCTGTTTGGAGTTGGAACATGCAGTACTCCTGGGGTGTGAACAGGAGGGTATTTACGGGGTGACAAGCTTGTTGTCCTGTTCCTAATGACAGTGTGAAGCCAGGCGGTCACTAGGGAGACAGCTGGGTGGGGAGGATGACGATGGAATGACATGACTTGACATGTTGAAGCTCAGGGGATGGGAAACATGGAGGCCTTGCATAGTAAACAACTATCCATCACAACACTGCATTTCTGGGAACAGCCCTGTTTATACTCCATAATTAAAGGAATGTGGCATTCACAAAGACCTCCTGCCCCTTTTGGAGGCTTTGCTTCTCTTGATTGGATAATGAAGGGTTGAGAAAACCATGATCGGTGTGTTGACACTTAAGCTGTCACTCACTTGATTAGCTACGGGTGCGAGATTTTCCTCTGATTGGCTGGTGCCCGTGCCGGAACTCACCCTGATTAGTGCAGTTGGCGTGGGTCTCGTCGCTGTAGTCGCCGCAGTCGTTGTCCCCGTCGCAGGTCCAGTAGTCGGGGATGCAGCGGCCGCTGTTGCACTTGAACTGGGCGCTGGAGCAGGAGTGACTGCAGCCCGCCTCGTCGCTGTTGTCACCGCAGTCGTTGTCTGGAACACACGCGTACGCAGTGAGACTTCTCACACGCATGACGTACCCAGGTCATGTACCTGTGTGAATCTTTCTCTTTTCACGTAGCTTTACAGGCTGAATAGTACACATCAGGTTAACACTTTTAACACAAAATAGCTATTCGACCAAACTGATTATCAGGAGAGAGAGAGAAGACAGAATAAAATGAAATCACAGAAACTGCATAGATCAGACCATGCACCATGAGTGAATGTACCCAGCACTGATACATTGAGCTTGGCAGCGGAGGCAGAAGGTCCTGCCTGATAGACAGGAGCGTAAGAAGCCCTACACTGATCACAAGAAAGGAAGGCTCGGTCCAGATCGGATTTCCAAAAATGTGATTAGTGTCCCTCATTTCTCAAAAAACATGTCCAATATTATGCTTCCGTTTTGGTCGGATTAACAGTTGCTGCATAGTTCTGGAGTAAGTGCAGAAGAAGCTGCTGTGGTGAGTTGGACTGGAATAAATACTAGTTTACTAAAGTAAAAACGATATCATTAGTAGAGAAGCAGGCCTGCCTAAGCCTAGCTTACTGATCCCTGTAGGCCTGGATGGAGGCCCTAGCCTAGCAGAGTCTAGTCAAGGTTTCTCTGCTCCACCACAGTGAGGCTTAAGCCTACAGCGTCATGGCTATGGTGCATGTTGATCTATGCACTAACCGGTTGGGTTCGGACAATTCAACTCATCAGAGCCATCCCCACAATCCTTTTCTGAAAGAGAGAACCAACGGAAACAGCAGAGTGGGCGCACAGCACAACACCAGACAACACGTATGGAACAACAACAGTAACCGACAGCTGAATGACAGTGGGAGACCAGAGAAGCACAGACAGACAGACAGACAGAGACACCCCCCCCCCTCACAGAACAGAACACGACAGCTGTAGCTTATGGAGTGGCAGGGGAGCATTACCCAGCATGCTGAGCTACAGCGCCAGCGTGACATTCGGGGGCAAACAGCGCAGCTGGAGGGGGAGGGGCTAGACTGAGACACTCACCATTGTCACAGCGCCAGTTGATGTTGATGCAGCGGCCGTTGTTGCAGGTGAACTGGGTGAGGGGGAAACAGGTGGGGTAGGCTGGGAACACAGGAACACACTGGTGTCAGCCAGGATCAACGAGACACAGCATCAGTCACCGGGTAGGAACCAGGTAGTGTGTCGTATCTGACTGAAGACTGGCGATGCATCAACAACCCATCCCCCCAGTCATGTGACCTCTAAGGAGAGCAGCTTAATGACCGCAGGATTATGGTTGTAGGTTAAGAGGGTGACTCACCACAGGAGCCGGGCTCGTCTGAGCGGTCGCCACAGTCGTCATCCAGGTCACATGTCCATGACAGGGGGATGCAGCGCCCGCTGGCACATGAGTACTGGTTAGGAGGGCAGGTGCGAGCTGGAACACAAGAGAAGGGTTGGCATGGAAGGGTTGGCATAGAGACAGCCCACCAGGTGTCTCTACTAAGAGGCCCCGTGCTGCCCTTTGGAATGCTACAACATGGGGCCGCGTCAGAGAAAAGGAATGGTTATACTTTAAGCCCAAGTCGCTTTCTGAGTAAATAGGTGTGATATCCAGTGTCTGTCTAAGGTGGGCTTTGAGGATTGAAGGAAATGATGCGTATGTATGTGTGTACGTGTGCATGCGTGTGTGTGCGTGTACTTGTGTGCATGTGTTCGTGTGTGTGCGTGGGCATCCTACCAGAGCAGGTAGTGTTCGACTCATCCTCATCATTTCCACAGTCGTTGTCTCCATCACACAGCCAGCGGAGGGAAATACAGCGGTTATTCTGGCACTTAAACCTGTCAATAGGGCAGGTGTGCTGGTCTGGGGAGAGGGAGATGGAGGAACAGATTGAACAAGTGTGGAGGGAGAGAGGGGAGGGGTGGAGGTAGAGAGGTGGAGGTAGAGAGGTGGGGTGCAGGGATACAGTTTAAGCACAGCCATGGACTGTTTTTGGACAAGATCTTATTTTGTCTGGAAATGGAGCCTGTCTGCACTCTGGCCACAGACAGACAGACAGACAGACTGGCTAAGAGCTTTTCCAGACCCACCAACATTCCCGCATACCCACACACACACACACACACACACACACACACACACATACCCACACACACACACATACACACACACATACACACGTCTGGCCTTTCTCAATTCATTCTAGCATCAACAGACTGTCAAAATGAAACTGCTGGAGGCCATGTGACCCTAGTGGTCCAGAGATGAGGAAAAGAGATGGAGAGGTGATGAGGAGAGGAGATGAGAGGAGGAGACAGGAGAGGAGATTAAAGGAGGAGATGAGGAGAGGAGAGAGGACGAGATAAGGAGAGGAGAAGAGGACGAGATGAGGAGAGGAGAGAGGACGAGATGAGGAGAGGAGAGAGGACGAGATGAGGAGAGGAGAGAGGACGAGATGAGGAGAGGAGAAGAGGCAGCTGGACTTGTTCCAGCACGGTGGATGTTGACAGATACTCTTTATACTCCAACTCTGGATTATTACTATATTGTGAAGTGTGTGTGTGTGTGTGTGTGTGTGTGTAAACTCACGGCACAGCTCTGGGGCCTCATCACTGTTGTCCAAACAGTCGTTATCTCCATCACACTTCCATCTCTCCTGGATACAGCGGTTGTTTTTACATGCAAACTCTCCTGGCTGACACTGAGGGGGGGGGATGTACGAGGGGTTGGCTGGGTGGGGGGGATGAAAAGAGGAGAACGGGAGGGGAAGAAAAACGTTCAAATTCTACTAAAAATGGCCTGAACTGGGGGTAGATGGTTCAGTTAGCTCAATTCCAACACAGCATCTCAGTGAAGGGAGGCAGGGAGAAAAGAGTGGAACTGCACTTCACGCTCTACTGACACAAAGTCCATCAGTCTATAATCCTAGCCTGCACTGGGCTGCTGCTTTACACATGAGAAGGATTTCAGCTTGCATGCGACACATACACACACTTGCACTTGGAAGTAAAGTTTTATCCGTGCTTAATCTGTGTAATCCTATTGTCTGTGCTGTCCCCTACTTTGATGGTGATTCTGGAGAAAGACAGACATGTGACCGACTCACGCGCACACACACACACACACACACACCCCTACCTTTGCAGCTGACGTTGTCATTGTCGTCCAGCAGTTGGTCCTCTGCACAGGCACACTGTCTACCGTCAGGGATGGCCAG